>JAWPHD010005175.1:0-168996 GCA_037043455.1 Cyrtodaria siliqua
GTGTCTATCCTACGAGCACGTGAAAAACAGGAATCTTATTTGATATTAACTGGAATGGATGGTTCCCGGACTCGTTTCCTCCTCTCCCTCTCTCTAAGGCGCCACGTAATAGTAACCTAACAGCCGTATCTATAAACAAAACGATACTTTGTTTATTTGTCTCAATCAACCTCATCTACTGACCGGCAGAGTTGTTTCCCCTGTCACAGATAAAATAGGATTTTTTTCTTAAGTGTAGTCCTTATATGAATTCAAGCATACAGTTCAATTTTAAACTGATAAATAGACATACATTAAGGGATAGATAGATACATTGATAACAAATATAGACTTTAAGAGATTAAATCGTGTCTGCACGTTGAATACATGTGTGCCTGCAAACCAGTGTTCAAAAGACGCTTCTTTATCAATGTGCCATCTTCATTGATAAGTAATGGATAATTATGAATGATTATATCCCATTTCAAGTCAAGCGATGACCTGCAGATACACAGAGTTGTCAGTTAACATATACAAACTATAGAAAAAATCACAATACCCGATTTGAATAATATTATACCAGTATTTTAACCGTTGACACAAGCATGTTAAGACACCGTATAATGGTGTGTATTGATAGGGGAGATTGTCCATTAACCACTTATGTGTGCAGTAACAGAATAAATGAATCTTTTAGACGTATACAACGAGATATTAGTTCTTTACAAAATATATAATACACGTTTTGTCGCAGGAATAAATGTGTTGTGTTGATAAGTTGTTTTTAAGAGACACAAAGCTAATGTGTGCATAGTTTTGAGTATTTCTTCATTTGCAAGCACGAATATGGTAGTTGGGAAATATTTAACGCTAAACATTGGTATGTCTGTTTGTTTATTCATTTTAAATTTTATATTTATGACGTGTACATTGATTTTCTAAGCCTTTATTAAACCATTTTATTGTAGGAGCGTGCCTTTTTAAAAGCCGCCGTTTGCTCGGTGAAATGACAGATTTTAAACGTTCTAAAGAAGTTAAAATCATCAACAAATACAAATGATTAACGGATTATCGAATTTAATATGCGACATATCCGTTTTCATTTGATTACTTCCCCCGTTAAAGGGGGTGCGGATGAACTGACAGAAAATATGGGTGCCAATCTACAAATAAAGCCATCATAATAAGCTCCAGTTTCATATAAAATACGCAATGCACTGAACTGTGTTGCATGACAGTTGACTTCGATTTAATTATTGTTTATGAAAAATGTTAAACTCAGGAAAACTCGACGACTCAACGTTTTTTGATAAATCATAATAAGTATTCATATTGGATTTATATTGCCATCAGTATTACATACAATACATTAAACTGTACTTCGATTACATATACCAACACTAAAGCATGATCAGAACGAATAATTATAATTTATACTACACAAACACTACACAAACTGGCTGTCTGCGAGTTTTCAGACCAGATTATTTTACAAACCGGAAGTCTAATCGATCTTCCATCGGCGTAAGGATTACATTATGCTAGTTTAGTTCGAGTTTCACTCGCTTTAAACCACATCAATGTTTTGCATACCCCGATGAAAAGTTAGAGAGATCGAATACAATCCTGCTATATATATACATTTCCTTTCACTATAATACAATCGATTTCAGTTACGGTAAATACCGAGCCCGTTTTAGAACTGCGAATTCCGGTTTCATTCAATAAATTGCTCGACAGTTAGGTTTATTGTAGCGCAGTAGGAACTAATAGTTCATTACAAGCGTCTAAGTTTCCTGAGATTACATCGGTGCCACTGCTTTTCTTCGGTGTATCCGTGGGAAAGACACTTACTCCTAGCCTACTCCGTCGGACGGGAACGTTACCCGGGCAGTCTCATTTATCGGAGTCTATCCGAGCACGTTAAATACCCATAAGGTCCGATATTATTCTTCTCGGGGCTTAAATGGGAGAGGGACTATAATCCTTAGAACTACACACACATAGTATATACAAATAATTCTGCCACACATACGTATACTTTGATTCTCATATCATTCGTAATTGAGTTTCATATGAAACGTATAATATGGGACTTATATAAAAGGAGCGGTACATGATTCTTATTTGAAACCTTTTATACTGAAAGGAAAAAGAAACGCATAATCAAAAAATTGCCTTTACTACACTGTTATATACACCTAATTCTACGTAATATTCCAGATATATCTCAACGTGTTTGTACAAAAAGGGGCTACAACTAATTACAGACAGGACAAGCCTGTCATGTAGTAGACCTTTTAATCAAAGTATACGTTGTTACCCGAAATTCATAAATGTTGAAATTTCGCTTGGAAAAGTCAAGCCATTTCAGTACTGTGTTGAATGTTAAGAGACTGCAACATTAAAAGCCTAAGTTTGCTCACCTGCATGAGCCAAATGCGCAGTATGTCAATAATGAAACTTTAAAGGGGTAACCATTGGTGTGGTCGGAGGTGTTTAAACCTTTTTTCGGAATTGACAGGCCTAATGTCGCCCTGTACCATTCGATTAGCAGTTACAATATATAGCGGAAATACCCATTATGCGTTTCTTTTCCTCTCAGTACACATAAGAATCATATAAGTATATGAAAATCATATAAAAGTTCACATATGTTTTGTTCATGATAATTATATGAAAATGTGTTGTTTTTTTAAGAACGGAACTTTTAATGAACTTATTCTCATATGAACATTATATAAGGAGCTTCTATTATGAAACGTCGTATATAATAATTATATATGGATCCGTGAATATTAGAATCACATGAGAATCATATAAATCATGCATGTCAAAATTATCCTATATGGATGAGAGCATAAAGCTGGTTCCTGGTTCCAGGTTCCCAGTTCCCTGTCCCCGATCCCCGGTTCGAATAAGGAACTGGGAACCTGGAACTGCGAACCGGGATTCGGAAACTGGGAACCGGGAACCAGGAACCAATCAACTTTATACTCATGATATATGGAGTGTTTACAACAGATTGTGCAGTCACTCTGCATGTGAGAAGAATCTCGGCCCATTCTGTATGTTTTTATTTTCCATGGTGAACTTGAAATGGTCATCCCTGTTGGCATCATATACTGAAAGGGAAAAGAAACGCGACATGCGAATTTCCACTATATATTGTATATACTGCACACATAATTCCATATATATTCCAAGGAAATCCCAAGATGTTTGTAAAAAAAAAGTTGCAGTTAGTTAGAGAAAGGACACAACTGTGATGTTGTAGATGTTTTAATCACAGTACACCTTGTAACAAGAACTTCATAAATGTTGATGTTCCTCTTTAAAAAATTCAGCCAGTTCAATACTGTATTTAACGTAAATATTTTGTAAACTTTTGCATCCTAAGTTTGCTCACATGCTTGAGCCAAACGCGTACTCTGTCAAAAATGAAACTTTGCAGGAATACTATTTGCTGTTGTTTTAGTCTTTTTTCCGAAAGGAAAGATCTTACGTAGCCATGTACCATTCGATTAACAGCAGCATATTGTACATACAATATATAGCGGAAATTCCCGTGTCGCGTTTCTTTTTCCTTTCAGTATATAACCCGTTGTGTTGTTGCACCGAAAAGCCCAATTTAATTCCACATGAGCGTTGATGGTCGTAACTTCTGAACGAGTAGTTCTATGGTATCAAACGTTCGTAATATACTGCCGAAATTAAGGCATTAAATATCCAAATGACGCACATAATCTGCATATTTTGAGATAATATTGGCTATTTACTGTTTAATAATATTTTTCTTCCATCGAGTTATGTGTAAACAACCAATAACGTCTCGCGATTTCCTTAAAAAAGGCTTTATGGTAGAGATTTATGATCAGATGGATCTGCGCTTATGAAAAAATGCTTCCTCTAATGTGTATTTACCATAGGTAGATGGTATTTATTTACATCCTTATTTCCTTGTTTGTCAAACGTTATTTCCTTGTTTGTCAAACATACTCGAAACTTTATCCAAAGTAAGTCATTTGAAATTTAAATTGATTAGTCTGTCTGAAGTATGATAACGGTGGCAATAATTTATAGTATATTTTAATAAGGTTAGTGTTTTGTATATATGTTTATAACATTGTTTTCATTTTCGCTTGGCCATGAACCAAACATCAAGGAAAAGGTTATTTACTTCACTCCTGAGCTGTTGGCGTACTTCGACTGACCATGAACCAAGCATCGCTTGGCCATGAACGTTTCTTTATTTCACTCGTGATATTGTGGCTTAATTTTCCTGGCCATGAACGAAACATCAAGGCAAATGTTATTGTATTTAACTCGTGGTCTGGTCTGCGGACAGTTACGGTGTGTCCACCCTGCGGACAGTTATGATGTGTCCACCACAAAGTCCTTAACATGTTAACGAGAAGACTCAGAACGTTTTAGAATTGTGATCGCTGCATGCTCTTTGTTCACAAGAAAGCCCATTATATGATTATAATATAAGAGCAGCAATGAATTTCTGACAACTTATTCATTATTTTTGTCACCCGCATTTTCGCGAAAAGCGGAGGTACGTTGAAATGGCGTCGTCTGTCCGTAACACTTTCTTTTCAAACTCGTTACTTCCACTCTATTTGATAAACCATATATGAAACGGATATGAACGTTTTGGGTCCAAGACTCATTTACATTGATATAAAATATGAGCCATGAATTAAGAAACGTCGAAACCACCGGAGAAACAAAGTTAATACAACGCCGAAAACAAATTATACTACGACGCCAGAAACACTTTAATACCACGCCATCTTGGCACATTTCAAAACCCTATTAGTCGCCCGTGGTCCCAATTATTGGCCCCCTTGACCTCTCCAGAATTGTATATTATTTGTATGAACTAATCAGCACGTGTTCTTCGATGCCCATTCACGTACGGTCCCAATAACGATCTCAATGTACCCGAAAGCCTCGTTGAGGCTTTAGTGCTAATCTTGCTGATCATAAATTGTTACAAAACAAGACCCATCAAAATACTTTACAAAGACGCATATCTTGGTCGGGGTAATCATGGTCGACGTTTGGGACTTATCTGTATGACCTCCACTGAAGTTCGGACAGTACAATTCTTCTTCAATAATACGGTCTTATGTTTCACCATTTATATCTGACGGCGAAAAGCATATCGCCTATCTCTGTTCGAACTTTTAGTTGATCTGATAATTAGTTTATATATATTACTGTATCAACTTTTGCTCCTTGTTTTCATCTGAATCGTATACACTTATTTGTCTCCCACTGTGTGAACCAGATGACTCGGATCTTTGCAAAACCAATGCGTCCGGTATTTGATAAAAGTGTCGCCATTAACGGTCATATGGCTTTGCAAAAGACCGGAGAACCGCTATTGTCATACTGCAAAGAAAATTCTCAGGATTTCATTGGTTAATGCGCCGTAGACATGAGCCCATGCCCATGTCTCGAGACGTGAACATAGGACGAACCCCATTACTCAAATACACAAAAACAAAATGGCGACGATAACGTTGCCGATTCGTTTTGGAAACCGCCGATTGTTTCCTTCCTATCGCTTTTCTGCGCTTTCCACTATGTGTGAAAGTCTGAAATAATCGTAAGTTTATTTATTTTGGCAATTTTACAGATAATAAAACATTAACATAGTGACAAAATACGTTTATTTTATTAAAAAATCCGCTAAATTTAACGACGTTAGAGCGATGACGTCACGAAAGTAAACAACGTCTAGTTTGAGGCACGTTACGGAAAAATTGGCGCAATAAAAATGAAATCGTGTGTTTGGCTTTTTTTTCTTAAATAAACGGTTACAACTTTGAAGTATGACAAATGTCACCTGTCAAGAATCCTATTAACTAATAATGGCGACACATGTACATGCACGTTGTCTTAACGCAAATGCCAGAGAACCGCTAATGGCGATACACATACATGCACTTTGTCTTAACGCAAATGCCAGAGAACCGCTAATGGCGACACATGTACATGCACTTTATCTTTTGCAAATGCCAGAGAACCGCTAATGGCGACACATGCACATGCACTTTATTTTTTGCAAATGCCAGAGAACCGCTAATTGCGACACACGTACATACACTTTGTCTTTTGCAAATGCCAGAGAACCGCTAATGGCGACACATGTACATGCACTTTATCTTTTGCAAATGCCAGAGAACCGCTAATGGCGACACACGTACATGCACTTTATCTTTTGCAAATGCCAGAGAACCGCTAATGGCGACAAATATACATGCACTTTGTCTTAACGCAAATGCCAGAGAACCGCTAATGGCGATACACATATGCACTTTGTCTTAACGCAAATGCCAGAGAACCGCTAATGGCGACACACGTACATACACTTTGTCTTTTGCAAATGCCAGAGAACCGCTAATGGCGACAGATGCACTTTATATTTTGCAAATGCCAGAGAACCGCTAATGGCGACACACGTACATACACTTTGTCTTTTGCAAATGCCAGAGAACCGCTAATGGCGACACATGTACATGCACTTTATCTTTTGCAAATGCCAGAGAACCGCTAATGGCGACACACGTACATGCACTTTATCTTTTGCAAATGCCAGAGAACCGCTAATGGCGACACATGTACATGCACTTTGTCTTAACGCAAATGCCAGAGAACCGCTAATGGCGATACACGTACATGCACTTTGTCTTAACGCAAATGCCAGAGAACCGCTAATGGCGACACACGTACATACACTTTGTCTTTTGCAAATGCCAGAGAACCGCTAATGGCGACACATGTACATGCACTTTATCTTTTGCAAATGCCAGAGAACCGTTAATGGCGACACATGTACATACACCTTGCTTTTGCAAATGCCAGAGAACCGCTAATGGCGACACATGTACATGCACTTTATCTTTTGCAAATGCCAGAGAACCGCTAATGGCGACACACGTACCTGCATTTTGTCTTTTGCAAAGACCAGATAACTAATCATGGTGACACACGTACACTTTGTCTTTTGACCAAAAAAATCACGAGAAAGACCAGAGTCTACTTATGACGAATTGACCAACAAGTTACTGGTAGCTTAAACTCGGGCAGATCCGAACAAAAACACGTAATGTTACATTAGTTTTTACCGAACAAATAACGATTCAACACGATCCACAAGTTGTCATGTGTTTATATCCAAATTCTAATAACACGCTTAAGGATGTTAAAACATTGTTTTGGATTATCTGTCATACATGTGTTAATGTATCTTAACAAAGTTTGTTTGTTTGTTTGTATGGTGTTTTACGTCATTTTTCAACACAGGCAAGAAATACTTTCTTCAAATGCATACTTGATATGCAATGCCAGAAAGGAATCATACAACAAACGTATTAACTATATCGTAAATCGTATTCTTCATATTGTTTTTTTTATTACTTAGTTCGACGACGTTTGTTAAAAATTAATACAAAAGGTTGGACACATAAAAATCGGGGTTTGTGCTCATGTGTCATATTAAAGCCATCGTCTCAAACTGTTATACATGTATCGATATGTATCAAAATTCCAAATAAAAACAGTAAATATGACATAGCTCACGTTATATTATAACGTGTTAGTGATTTGTGGGAAATGATAGTTCTTGGTAAATTGGGTATAGTTCTATACTCATTAAAAGAGCTGAAATGTGTTTTCTCCAAGGCCTAAAATAAAAGTGTTTGCCGTTTCCAGTCGACCCGCCGTTTTTGTAGTGACTCAACATTATTTTTGGTGAATGAAAATGACACATTATTTTACTTTTTGTTCTGATAGTATAATATTATTTTCTCAGGGTCATGCATTTAGAACCTTCTTTAAAAATGTTGCTTAATTCCACAGAATTGTAGAAAGCGAGTAAAAGACACTGTTTCAGAAAGATGAATGTACCAACAAAATAATCATTAAAAAACTAACCAGCCGAACAACGGCACAATTACACTACAAAACTCTATCCTGGTGTTCATGTTATATAATAATATGTATGCGCCGATTAAACGTATAGGTTTATTGGCGGGTTGTTAAAATATCGTAGTTGAGTTTGGATTTGTAAGTTTTATAATATATACCTCTTCGTCATTGGGTTTAAAAACGGTGTACATATTTAGTAAAATGTGGCTGTTGTTGACGGGTTAGCTACTTTAAGGTAAATAAACTGATTGAGCATTCATCTCAAATATGAATTCGAGCATTTCCATTCATTGTACATCCAACCTACAAGAGTCCACAATGCCTTCACTTATATATTCACCGTTCACACGCTTATCACTTTGAAGTTGTACCCCTCTCACCTCGGCTTCTGTTTGTTAAGCCCAAGAAATATTGATCTCTGGACAAACATATTGTATCTTGGGCTTATCTTATCGCCCGTGTACACCTATATAACAGCCGTGCCATGTCCCAATCATACGGAACGCAGAGTTAGCACAATACAGCTGTATTTTAACATGCTTTTTTGGTAGGAGTTTGTAAATAAAAATAGAAATACTGTTGTATCATTTTACATTTGAAAATCAATCAATTTGATTGAACATTGGTTATTGAAGGATTACAGAATTCAAGGTAATCGATTATCTTTTTATAATGATAATAACTGGGTGATGGGATTGTCGTTAATAACTGGGTGATGGGATTGTCGTTAATAACTGGGTGATGGGATTGTCGTTAATAACTGGGTGATGGGATTGTCGTTAATAACTGGGTGATGGGATTGTCGTTAATAACTGGGTGATGGGATTGTCGTTAATAACTGGGTGATGGGATTGTCGTTAATAACTGGGTGATGGGATTGTCGTGTTCATACTGGTACACTTGTTATTCCATTACAGTTGATAGTGGAGTGCATGGTCCAGTGGTAGAGCAGCGAACTCAAGATCGATAGGGTTCGATCCTCGCCGCGGCCACGTTATTTATCCTTGAGCAACATTGCTTAGTACATGTTCTGCCCAGGAAGCCATCGAGAGTGATTACTCTAAGTTGCAAGAACTTGTTTCGCAATCGATGTAAAATAAATATGTTTAAACTTACAGTTGACCATCGTTTAATACTAATGTCTTAAAGAAACTCAGAAGCATGCCGTTTTATTATGTATACTTTAAACACCAGCAAAATATGATTGAAATAAATTTTATATTTATTGTCAAATGTTACAGCGATGAGAATATAGACACTGCAAATATATATGGTGTATATAATACAAAATAAAAAGAGGGGTGTGTGGGGGTGGGGCGGGTAGCGGTACGTGGGGCTGTTGGCTGGTCGTGAATATCGGATTCAGTGTGTTCATCTCAAAGTGGGAAAATCTCAAATATTTTCCCTCTCGTTTAAATATCTTTTTCTCACTTCTAGACGGAAAAATAATCCATGTTCACTCGCGTTATGACTTATGAAAAAAAAAAAAGCTTGAATGCTTTCGTATCAGAATGTTTTTGTTAAATGACAATCGAGCAATGGCTTTGTTTTGTCTTAACAAGTAGACTTATCTTGGAATAATACATTGGTATTCTGCTGTAGTTTTCTGTTAAAAGATAGATAAGACACAACCTTTAATAAGATACAACCTTTAATACTAATTTCCATAAAAACAAATTCAATATCGATACATTATCAATCGTTGACAAAACATGTCATGATTAAAACTGAAAGCATTGTCCGGGAAATGCAACAAAATTCAGGAAATTAAAACAAAATACGGGATGGAGGGGGAAGTAAATAACACCGGACCCCAAAAAAGGGATTTTCGGTTAAATTTCAGGGCTGGCTACGTGCCTGGAATACGACACTTCATTTATAGACGGTGAACTATATATATGTATCGAAGATGTGCTGATAACCAATTAATAAATGGTGTTTTACAATCCGTTACACCTTAGGTCATATAGTGATGGATTGCGGAATGGTGATAAATAAAAAATGAACAAATTGGTGATAAAGACGAGTGTTGGAAACAGATATATATTCTCGAATCACCAGTTATTTTAAAATCGTGGTATTTTGGTTTAAACATATATTATTGCAACATTTACATTAGTTTGCAAAAGTGTTGGGCCATAAGTTCTACAACATTAGTTACGGTCCGTCCCTATACAGTTTGTTTACAAAATAAATAGTATGACAAAATAAATAGTATGGCAGTTTTACAATCATAAAACATTTTAAACGAAAAGTATAGGAAAATCGTGGTATTTAGTTTTCATATCCCATTGTTACCTCCCTTTGGAAACAAGTTGGCTTTTCCTCTGGTCCCTACCAACTGGGGCTGATTACGGAGATGCTTTTTTTCTCACTTCTGTAAGTGCTATTTCTGGTATTCTCTCAAATCAATAAAGAAGTAGATACAATAGTTTTGCACTGAACCCTCGATTAGTATGCTACAAATGTCTCAACTTCATTTCTGAAATAATTCTTTAGATGAAATGAAAAATGTTCAAAAGCACAACATCTAATACCATTCTTAAACTCAGGCGATCCCACGATAAACAGTAGACAAGATTGTAGGCTAATTAAAAACTTTGGTCCGAAATCTGGTCAGAGGATTTATCGATAGTTGTCCTAATTTTAAAGATTTGGTTGGTTCAATATTTAAATTAAGTCAAAATATTTGTAGTTAGCGATCTATAAATCTGTAGTGCATATATTATTATATTTAAAATGCGTCAAGTCGATATCATATTAAAGTGGGCACGGTAATCTCGGGGTATTTATCGAGGGTTAAAATAAGTATCTGGGTTTTCAATGTCAGTTTTAACTGGAGCCGCTTGTTAATATTTAATAAACTGAATAAATACTGTTTTACAAATCTTTATTTTTTGGGTCATATCGGATTTGCTGAGTTGAGTTGAGCTGAGTTGAATTGGGATAATACAGGTCACCAACACAAAAATGTGATATGAAGCTATCAGGAATGAATATTCCAGGCTCACTCTCCATTTACATCTAGATAATTGAATTGAACAGGAGTTTCAAGGCGCACCAACACATGAAAGGTTATACGGCGCCTAACAGGAATGAACATGCCAGGCACATCCTCCATGTACATCGAGATAAAATATGGAGAACGGGCCTAGAACCTTCTCACCCTGAACTGCAGAGTTGCTGCAAAAAAACTCCATTTACGCTGGAGCCACGTTATAGTTGTTCTGCCACTGCTCTAGTGATATGAGCGAGATGGCAGCTGAAACAATACAGGCGTCATGATGAAGACCTTTAACGAGCATGAACAAAAAATGATAAAATGAACATGATTTTTTTTTTGCGTGGGGTGGGGTGTCTACCCCTCTGCCTTCCCCTCTGATTTCCCCTCCAACGGGATATGCCGTGGTCCTATTCTTTGCCCCGTAACCAAACGGGTCCCCATAACCACACGGGGCTAGATAAAAAAATGCAGAATGGGCCTAGAACCTTCTCACCTGCATAACTGCAGAGTTGGCGGAAATTCTGTGGTAAACACTCCATTTATCACTAGAGCCACAGTCATTGTGTCCTGAAAGAGATGATGAAAAAGACCTTTAACGAACATGGCAAAAATGACAAATGAGATCAATTCGTGCGGATTTTACCCCTCTGGTTGGGTAAGCAATGGTCCTATCCTTGCCCGGGAACCACACGGGGCTATATCGGGTTGGAATGGGGAATGTATGGGGAGATGTATTTCAAGACTATTGCTGGAAATGAAAATAATGTTCTCTTTCCAGTGTCCATAACGGTATCTAAACCTCCTGTTAGGAACGACAAGCGGCTACATGTATTTTCTTTTGGCCCAGCCTATTGCAAATATTTAAACACAGAAAATTAAAAAAATTGGATTTAATAGTTGCCTTAGTTATTTTTATCACAGTTTTACTGAATAATGAATATATTACACTAAACAAGATTACTTATATACCAACATATGCTGTTTAAACAACTTTGAAAATTATTCAACGATTTGCATATATGCAAATTGTATAGCAAATACAGTTTTAACGCCGAGTGATTTTTATGACTCAAGATACCGCGTTTAAGTTTTAAATATCAAGAAGTGCGATCAAATTGAATATTACGTCTGTAATTGAGTAAGTTTTTGATTTACGGTACTTCAACTTTGAAAATTTAAACAAACAAAAAACACATCTCAAACATAACTGAACATATCTTGAGTAATCTGGTGTACAAACCTCCTTGACCCAAAGTTGTATAAGTTATTAATCTCCCAATCGGTTTGAAATAAGACGCCTCATATCGCAAAGATTATCATGTTAGTAAGATAAGCTTAATTCCTTTCATAAAATATTAAGATTATATACATTCAAATACAATACAAAACCGACAAGTATTTTTTTAATAGTCCACATCCATTAAAGTATATTTTTTCAAAAGGGCATATATATCTACTTAATGGCACATTTTTGCAAAATATGTTTCAGTTGATCTCTGTTAGGGTGTACTGCCGTAAGAAAACATATAGAAATACATATTAAATGCAATGATTTTGTTGAAACATAGTACTAACAAAACTGATCCAGTTTTATTGAAAACTGTGGCTTACAGAAATTAATGCCTCAAAATGTAAAACGCCTTGCGTATGTAAGAACGCCCGTTTTATGAAACATTTAAGGACAATTTTGATCAGAAGTCAAATTATTAAATCTATTGCTATTTCGTTAGTTAAACAAACAAACATATTTTCTTTAAACTATCTAATACATTATTTACTAGATAGTTCAAAGAAAATATGTGTGTGTGTTTAATATGTTTATGTCATATATTGTTCATGCAATATTTCCACCCTTCATTGTTTGCTTCAAAAGAACATGGTTGAAGATATTACAGACTTCCGATACCAATTATCCTAAGTTGTTTGATAAAACAGCTCCCTGAAGTTAATTTGATTTCCACGATTAATGAAAAGCACTGTGCAATCGTTAGTCAAAACCCATTCAAAGACGACAACAACTCAAGAAAAAGAGCGTCACGTTTGTAGACAAATGGTTGTTTGTTGCTTTTTACTTACCAATGGTGAAATAAAATATTACATAACGGACAAGTAATTGCGTTGCTGTATGATAATGACAAAACAAAGACATTGTTATGTTGGTGAACCACAGCTAAGACTAAGATTCCACTACACAGAACCAGACCCGCGGTTTTGACATTCCTCGACTCGAGCACACTTTCATAATGCCAGGTTCACTACCCCGAAGCAGTCAATTAGAAATACCTCAAATATAAACGAAGGGTGATAACCAGTTAATTAGGAATACCTCAAATATAAACGAAGGGTGATAACCAGTTAATAGGAATACCTCAAATATAAACGAAGGGTGATAACCAGTTAATAGGAATACCTCAAATATAAACGAAGGGTGATAACCAGTTAATAGGAATACCTCAAATATAAACGAAGGGTGATAACCAGTTAATTAGGAATACCTCAAATATAAACGAAGGGTGATAACCAGTTAATTAGAAATACCTCAAATATAAACGAAGGGTGATAACCAGTTAATTAGAAATACCTCAAATATAAACGAAGGGTGATAGCCAGTTAATAGGAATACCTCAAATATAAACGAAGGGTGATAACCAGTTAATAGGAATACCTCAAATATAAACGAAGGGTGATAACCAGTTATTAGGAATACCTCAAATATAAACGAAGGGTGATAACCAGTTAATTAGGCTGCCACAGCCGCGGCGGCCTTCCTACAGCGCTCCATTAGCTTAATTTCAGCACGCACGCACGCACGCACGCACGCACGCACGCACTCACACACGTAAAGACAACCTCAAATATAAACGAAGGGTGATAACCAGTTCATTAGGAATACCTCAAATATAACGAAGGGTGATAACCTATAATCGAATTCAGTTTTTTTTTTCTTCTCACAATCAAATATTTCCCTTTCTCATTTCAGGATTGCTACGAACACAAGCACAACCCACAGAATGAAAGATACAGACGAACAACGTACACACAGCTTACCCGCCATAACATCGAAAACTGATTCCATCTCTGCCCAAGAAAACATAGTAACTATCAAAACTAAAGAAAATAAGAGACATAGGAAGAAACACAAACACGCGTTATACAAGGAAGATAGCATTTGGCCCAGAACTAAGGAGTTAGTCCGAGAAGACGTGTACCTAATGGATAACAAGAATCGACGAGTCGATGCCAATTTATTGACCAACAGTCTCACGGCGAGACTGAGGCGCAACTTACCGGAAGATGTTAACATGGAAGCCATGAAGAAAATTCGGCGGGAATCGCTGAAAGATTTCAATCACTTGGATAATCTGAATAAGAAATACACTAGTGAAATGAACTGGGAGTCGAGCCGTTTGGATAAAGAAACATTCCAATTGATAAAACGACAAAACCAGTTGAAACAACAGAGCAAGTGTCAACGGAAGCAACAAGATAAAATGGAGTCCGTGCTAAGGTCAAGGTCGGGTTTGAGTTCGGCTTCGATTTTACCCCGGCTTGTAGATAGTGAAGCCAGCATTCCATTGTCACCTGGAAGGGAAGAACCTCAGGATATATATCCAGAATTCGCTGCGGTCGACAAAGAGGACATGTCACGTGTGAAAGTTTTCAAACTACATGGAGTCTTTCGGCCACAAAATAAATATAATTCAAGTCGTATCGAGTCACTAAACATTCCGCCAAGAGTTAAGCGAGAACCTACCAATAACGACCTTCAGGAGTCACTCAGGTTAGCAGACTCGGGCAGTCCTATAGATTTACCGCCAAAATCGAGAATGAGTCGAAAAGGTTTGCGCGTGTCGTGGAGCAGACAGAGACGTTTCTATGGTAGTAGTGACGGATACAGCGATACGGACTCGGCTAAAACGTCGCCTCGTACCGAAACCCGAATATCGGGAACAAACTCTGATTCGAGAACTCCTGAACGTGAGGAAAATATGAAAACACCGTCAACAACTAAAAGTTTTAAGAGTTTTAAAAGTACAAAAAGTGATACTTATTTGATTAATAAGAAGCCGTCAGGTCGAAGTAAGATAGAAACAATTGGTCTCAACTGGAAACTTCCTGCAGGTGTTAAACCCATCGAACCTCCGCCGGTAGTACCAAAGCCAGTACCCCGGCCCGTAAAACAGTCGTTTGGGATGGTATCGCACAACCTAAATCCCGTGACTTCAGCTATGGACAAGGAAGGAACGTCCATAAACAAGGTCCGCTGGCACGTGCAGAAGGTGCAATCAGTTTCCACGATACAAATGTACAAGGCCTGGCTGGAGAAACTTGAAGTGCTTAAGGGGAAAGAAGGACCCATTGATCCAAATGTACAGAAAATACCAAACAGGGCCAATTTATCCGTAATGACTCAACGTGCTTGATGTTTAGGCTGAAATGTATTCTTTATAGCCAAATATGTGTCGCTCATGTTACTGTCTGTATCGATATGCTACACAGTTTAGAAAGAAAGGGTTTGATACTGAGAGTGTTTCATGTTCTAAACTTACGCATGCATGGTCTTATTGGCATTGGTAAAGTATACATTTCCTCCAGACGGACGAAATCTAAAGGGATAAGACAAGATGACCTGTACAATAACTATAGGTTTAATAGAGCAAATGGACACAGATCGTTCAAGACTGGTTCAGGTGTTTTGAGTTCTGCATTACGGCAGTTAATTTCACTGTTAATCTAAATAATTGATTTCAATTTTCCTTTAACAATGCATTATACGTTTGTGTATGTTGTCTATTTTAATATACTAACACAGTAACTAAATCAAATGTGGTTAACTGACTATAAATGTTATGTTGACGAGTTTGTTCTTGTGATTTCATTCCCAGGTTTAGTTTACAGTTAAGAATTTCCTGTTGTAAAATCAAAAGTCCCTATAAATCTTTATATACACATAAGCTATTTTTAAAGTACTTAACCAAATGCAAGCAAATTAAAATTAACTAGTATTACCTAAAAGATAAGAATAATATTTCTTTTTAAATTCTTTGATATGTTTGGCTTGTCGCATTGGAGGTGCGATCGAGTTCCATATCACAGCAGAATAACAAATACTTTGTTTGTATATATTTAGCCTATGTTTCGGGACGATTAGATCACCATTTGAACAAGTCCTTAATTTATAAGAGGAATGAACCTTTTGAAACAAAGATGTAAGATAGGCTGGAGCAAGATTATTGACGCATTTGTAAACCTGCACTGCTTTATGAAATTGTATTCGATCACGGTCATTTAACCATTTAAGATTCTATTAATATTGTTGTTAGAGAAATTTCCCCAAATAATGTCAACATAATCCAAAATTGGTTGTATATATGCATTGTAATACATAATTCTTGTTTCATGTGAGAAATTTCTTGATTTTGCACAAAAGATTAGTTTTGTTTGTTAAAGAAGTACAAAGATTATCAACATGGACGTCCCATGACAGGTTTTTATCAATATATACCCCTAATAGTTTTTGACTGTACATTTTCTATTGCTATACTGTTAACAAACAATGGTTTTACTTCATTATTAAGTGTAGACAACCTTCGAAATGTACCTATAATAATATATGTTCTTTTCATTTCGTTTATTAACATTTTATTTTGCTTAGCCCATTGTTCTGTTTGTTTGAGACTAAGCTGTTATTTTCTTGTATAATTTCAAGATTACGGCCAGACGTAGACAATATATCATCAGCAAATATGTCTGTGTTCGCATTTTCTACATAAAGTGGTAGATCATTGACAATCATGATAAATAGAAGTGGTCCAAGTATTCGCCCTTGTGGTAACCCTGTTTTTATAATATTAGGCTTTGAAAGCTCTGTCGAAATTTGTATATTCTGGTATCGATTTGTAAGGTACGAGTTTAACCATTTTAAAGTGCATTTATCAAAATTATAACTTTCAAGTTTTGCCAACAAAAGTTCATGGTTAACTAGATGAAATGCCTTTTTAAAATCAATAAAAACAAGTTCAGTGACATGTCCATTATTCAATTCTTGCAGTAACATATCTGTTACCTTTGTTTATGCTGTATGGCTGGAATGAGATTTTCTAAAGCCTGACTGTCCCCTATAGATGAGACCATACATTTCCAGATAAATACACTGGTTGGCTATATGTCTTTTCAGTATTTTTGATAATGTGGGTAAAATAGAAATTGGTCTGTAATTACCGGGATCATCAGCATCACCTGATTTATATGCATTTTTTATTTTTTTCTGGGAATACACGTCATAATACTAATGTTTATAATGTGACATATCGATTTTACAAGAACTGACGTCGCTGTTTTTAGAATGTGAGGGCCTATGCCATCTAGACATACTGACAGGCGACCAGTTGAACGCTTTACCGCACTAGTAAGCCCGCATAAGTAAAGCGTTCAACTGGTCGCCTGTCGGGCGTACTAGTGTCGTACAGCGTTCAACTGGTCACCTGTCAGGCTTATAGTGTGTTAAAGTGTTCAACTGGTCGCCTGTCGGTCTTAATAGTGTGGTACAGCGTTCAACTGGTCGCCTGTCGGTCTTACTAGTGTGGTACAATGTTCAACTGGTCGCCTGTCGGGTTTACTAGTGTGGTACAATGTTCAACTGGTCGCCTCTCGGGTTTACTAGTGTGGTACAATGTTCAACTGGTCACCTGTCGGGCTTACTAGTGTCGTACAGCGTTCAACTGGTCACCTGTCGGGCTTACTAGTGTGTTAAAGCGTTCAACTGGTCGCCTGTCGGGCTTACTAGTGTGGTACAGCGTACAACTGGTCACCTGAAGTTCTGACAAATATCCAGATTAAATGAAACGATGGCAGCAAATGCATCGCCTTTCAGGGCTGGTTTCAGAATGTACGACACGTGGCTCTTGTCATAAAGTGTAGATATGCAAAAGTTTGGTGAAGACATGAACAGGTTACAGGGAATGTTAAGATGAAAGACTCACTTTTGAACCGAGACTATAACCTTGGCCTATAAATAGAGGATCTTAAACGAGTTCCCATTTCATATAAGCTTTATGAAACGAGTTATGAATTATTTTAATTTTAACGAGACTTTTGGCGAGTTAAAATTAAAAAAATAATTCATAACGAGTTTCATAAATCTTATATGGAATGGGAACGAGTTTAAGATCCTTTTTATCACATAACATTGCAATCAAACGAGTGAAAAATAATTCAGATGGACATAGAACCGCCACGACGTCAGACACACTTTAGCGACAAAACGTCATAAAATATGTGAGGTCGTAACGTCGCGTCTCACACATAACGTTGCGTATAAAAGAGTTTGTGTCTTTACAAAATAGCAGTTTAAGCCAACTTTTTAACAAACCAACAACAATGTTTTGTATAACGTGCATTATTTGTATAAGCTGTCAGAAATAATAAGTTTATGACTCAAATCTGGGTGAATTTGTAATAAATAAAATAGTTTCAGTTAATAAACTTGCGTAGTGTTACAGGTTTAACTCAACCAATAAAAATCGTTCCAGGTTGTATGACACGTGTGTCATACAATAGAATATTAAATGGGTGTTCGACACTGCTAACAAGTAACGTTATGTGATAAATGTGGCTATTGTCGAGACTATAACCTTGGCCTATAAATGTGGCTATTGTCGTCTCTATAACCTTGGCCTATAAATGTGGCTATTGTCAAGACTATAACCTTGGCCTATAAATGTGGCTATTGTCGAGACTATAACCTTGGCCTATAAATGTGGCTATTGTCGAGACTATAACCTTGGCCTATAAATGTGGCTATTGTCGTAAACGCAGACATCAAAAGTGTTATAAAGAAATGTTTCAGTGAATTTTAAGTTTTCGTGACACATAAATTATAGTCTTGGCCTGAATCCATTTAGATTTAGGTGTGGCCACATGACTATTGTAATGCATATCAATAGTTTGATAACAAAATAAGAAGAATGAAGTTGTTGTGACAAAAATTTACGTTTTAACCCAGAATTTAATTTATAATGCATGACATCAACAAACAATAGCACCGCCTGTCAATGCATAGTTAAGTTCCAGGTTAAACCTTTTTCAAAGGGAAATAATTCAAAATTTATGAATCGGAGAGTTATGGGCCTTGATAAGATGTATTCATTGTATCATGTTGAAGATGTGTGCAAAGTTTCATTTGAAAGTTATTAGCCACAATCGCTTGTAAAATGCAAGGTTAAGTTCCAGGTTAAATCTTTTTCAAAGGGGAATAATTAGAACAAGAGGCCCTCTTGGCCTGTGGACGATCTACTGGCTAAAATGGCTCTTATATCAAGGGTTGCCGTCATAAAATTCAACCGTAAGGTGGGATGACATGCGCAGCTAGGCTTGGCACTCATCATCCCTGCCTCATTAATCCGGTAGGGAGTTCAGAAAAGACTAGTCTGGACAAAGTTTGTGTATTAAAACCTTTAAAGGTCCATAACTCCGCCAAAAATCATTCAAACGGAACATGGCGATGATATGTATAACAAGGCTTGGTACTGATTATCCCTGCAGTTTCGTT
Organism: Cyrtodaria siliqua; assembly: GCA_037043455.1. Lineage (NCBI taxonomy): Eukaryota > Metazoa > Mollusca > Bivalvia > Adapedonta > Hiatellidae > Cyrtodaria > Cyrtodaria siliqua. The sequence goes on from JAWPHD010005175.1 coordinate 19,479, forward strand.
GAAATCTGGCCAACTGAAGGTCCCATCGCCTTAACCTTAAAATACAGCATTTTTTTAACTAAATCAAGGGCAATAACTCCGGTGTAACTAACCGATTTGGCTGGTTTTCAAAATTGTCCAAGTTTTCATTGATATCAACAATCTGGTAAAGTTTGAAAAAGATCGGATGATAAATAAAGGCCCTATCGTGTTAACAAGGCCAAGTTATAGCACATTTCAGAAAATCAAGGGCCATAACTCCGGTGGAAATAGTCCGTTCTGACTGGTTTTCTAACTTGTCCGAGCTTTCATTGACATCAACAATCTGGTAGAGTTTGGTAAAGATCGGGCGAACAATGAAGACCCTGTCATGTTGAGGCAAAATATAGCATATTTCAGAAAATCAAGGGCCATAACTCCGGTGTAAATGGTCCAATCTAGCTGGTTTTCGAACTTGTCCGAGCTTTTGTTGACATCAAGAATCTGGTAGAGTTTGGAAATTATTGGATGAAAAACGAAGGCCCTATCAATGTTAACAAGGCCACATTACAGCATATTTTAGAAAATCAAGGGTCACAACTCCGGTGTAAATGGTCCCATCTGCCTGGTTTTCGATATCGTCCAAGCTTTCATTGATATCAACAATCTGGTATAGTTTGAAAAAGATCAGACGAAAAATGAAGGCCCCATCATGTTAAGGAGGCAAAAGTTAACGGAACGATGGACAACGGACAACTCGTCTGCTGGCCTTCGGGCAGTAGAGCTGAAAATATGAACCAGAGAGTTATGGGCCTTTATCAAATGTATATATTGGATTCATGCTGAAGAAGTTTACAAAGTTTCATTGTTTTAGACCTTATACTTTGAAAGTTAATAGCCACAATCTGTTGTCAGGTAAAAGTCAACAGACGGAGTGACAACGCCACAACATTGAACTGAATTGGGTTTTAAGGCGCACCAACACATGAAAGGTTATATAGCGCCTAACAGGCATCAACATGCCAGGCTCATCCTCCATGTACATCGAAATAAAAATAATAGGTCCCTTCGGGCGTATAAAAACCACTAACAACCGTTATAAATGTACATTAAAATAATCAAATTTATTCATAAAAAAACATATATTTTGTAAAATACAATCAAAACACTTAACTGTATTGAAACAAACACTTCTGTCAACATCTACATTAGTATAATTATGAATAGTAGATGTATTTCTGATATTTGCCCAATATCTATCTGGTGTAACAGATACCTATACATTACAATGGGGATATATTTGTTTGGTGTTTTAGTTCATTTTCAGCTCAAGTTTAGCCATACACTTCTCAAAACTGCTAACTACACCGCTCACGTTTTGGGTTATATATATCGATGGGTTGAATGTTTTTCAATAAAATAAAAAGGAAATACCAATTCAATCATTTTTACATCATTTCATTTTATTTTTTTCATAAGCAATGCTAGAACTAAACCACAATAAGCAATTACAAACGACCCATGTAAACACTAAAGTCACACTTTTATGAACAAGAAATGAAAAGTGTGACTTTAGTGTTTACATGGGTCGTTTGTAATTGCTTATTGTGGTTTAGTTCTAGCATTGCCCATGAAAAAAATAAAATGAAATGATGTAAAAATGATTGAATTGGTATTTCCTTTTTATTTTATTGAAAAACATTCAACCCATCGATGTATATAACCCAAAACGTAGCGGTGTAGTTAGCAGTTTTGAGAAGTGTATATGATGGTCAATCAATTTATATTGTTCCCAGTGGGATCTGAACCTGCAGCAGTGAGAGGCAAAAACATTTTAGACACGGCATCTTTACTATCATGGCCACGGACATGCTAATGGTGCTAGAGACGGAAATGGGTCACCACAAGCAGCCAGATTGCTGCCTCTGATTCTACTATACATTTAAATCCAGGTTGTGACAATTTGATATTTGTTATTAAGTTAGTTACTATTGTCATTGACCATAATTACCGGTATGCATACTGTGATGAAGAAATGACAGCAGTTATATTAAAGTAGGAATGTAAGATTTTGTTTCCAACTGAATTGAATTTTACAATGCACCGACACAAAAAGGGTATATAGCGCCAACAGGTACGAATGTTCCAGGCCCACCCACCATTCACATCAAATTGAATTGGGTTTAATGGCACACCAACACAAGAACGGTATATAGTGCCAAGGTACGAATGTTCCAGGCCCACCCTCCATATACATCAAATTGAATTGGTGTTTAATGGCATACCAACACAAAAAAGATTATATGGCGCCTACAAGAATGAATATTCCAGGCCCACTCTACATGTACATCTAGATAACAATATGCAGAATGGGCCTAGAACCGTTACCCCTCTGCCTGGGTAAGCAGTGGTCCTATCTTGCAACTACATGTCGACATTTGGAGATACAAAGGCTAGAGGCATACAGCTGCATAGGATTGTCCCAAACACCACTCATTTTTAAAAGAGGTGTATTTGGGCCTCTTAAGATGTTATGGCATCATATTGTTATAGGATCAGGAGACTCAGTAATTAGTGGGGTTTTTGTTTGTTTGAATGGTGTTTTACATCCTTTTTAGCACATTTTAGGCAATATGTAACCGTCGATTTTTTGTGGTAGAGGCAGACCACTCCATTTTTCCTGGGTAGAACCAGTACTGTAAACCTCCTGCCATCCATAAGTATCGACACTTTCTCACAAGTTGAGCTCCCATTGGGATTTGAATCTGCAGCGGTGAGGCGAGAAGGTTTACAAAGCAACGCCGTTAACCCCTCAACCATGCACATTAATTGGCAAGGAGAAATTAGCACAGAAAGCACGCTTTTTTCTCTTCAACAACCCCTGACTGATAAACAGCTTCATGTCATCAGATGTATATCCAGTTGATGGAACCGTCACCTCAAGTGAACAGCTCAAACCCGTCTGTGATCAAAAGGAAACCTCTAAAGAAGCCTACAGTGCTACAATAGCACCGAGTGCTTTCGAGGGTGCTCTTTCTGCATCAGTGTGGGAATCATACTGCAGGCATGTCGATGAAAACAACATAAAAGGAGATTCACCTTGTTATGTATTACAAAACAAGAGGTCAATGACCTTGAAACTCTACTGATAGGTTTTGATAACTAGATCAGCATTCCTGTGAAGTTTCATGAAAATCTGTCAAGTAGTTTCTTACGAGTAGCAACTAAGTAAACATGGTAGCAACATGGCAGCCATGTTTAATGTCAAATCAAAATAATTTTCAACAAGAAGCAGTCTGAGAAACAGCCATATACCCCGTCGCAGTATTATTCCTATGTAGCTGTAGAACCCATGATTGTGTGCTTTGTTTAAAGGAAGTTTTATCACTGCACATAAAGCAGAAAGTAAAATGAACAAAAAATGTAAGTATAACACTACAAACTCTAATTTCAATCTGACAGTTATTGTTACTGCACTCTGCACTTCCTCTCATTGCAGTCTATCATTGTGTAAAGTTCCATTCCCGTCCCATAAGCAGTTTTTAAGCTATGCACCCAACAAGAATAATATGTATAAAATAACAAAGGACAATAACTTTTATTTAAATAAACATATAGTTATGGTTCTTACATTCTCCACATCCTCTTATTGCTCTGTCATTGAGTTTCATTGCAGATCCATTAGTAGTTTTGGAGCTATGCTTCGGACAAGAACTTAAGTATAGAATTACCAAGGCCAATAACACTATTGTCCATGAAGATCGAGTTATGGTTATTGCAGTCTTCACTTTATCTGCTTGCCCTCTATCATTGTGACGTTTCATTCCAGTCTAATAGTTTTTGAGTTATGCTCCGGACAAGAATTATAAGTATAAAATAACAAAGGGTAATAACTCTCATTTAAATGAAAGCAGTTATGGTTCTTGCGCTCTGCAGGTCCTCTCATGGCACTCTATCATTGTGTGAAATTTGATTGAAGTCCGTTTAGTAGTTTTCAAGTTATTGAGCGGACAAGAAATGGGACGGACGGACGGACATATGTACGTCCGGCGGCGGTGGGGGGGGACTATATCCCCATTTCAGGCCGCATGCGGGGGATTATAAGAATATTTCATGGGTATCCGGTGAAGATAGGGATTTCCAACCCGAGTTATAAGTGTTTTTATCGGAACCGAGGCTCTGCCGAGGTTCCGATTAAAACACTTATACCGAGGGTTGGAATTCCCTATCTGAACCGAATACCCATGATAGATTCTTTTTCTTGCATATCAGAGACATGTTGTGCGTTGACGCCGCAAGCTACTAACGTTTTGCATGTTTTCCTGCATACCAGATGTTGGCGCGCGTGAATTTTATCTCGACCCTAGGGTGAGATGGAAATATCTAGCCCCGGTAAAATGACGGATATCCTTGTCCGGTATGCAAGAAAACAAGGACCAACATGTCATACTGATCATTTTAGTAAAAGTCCCATATCAATATCACTTATAGTTTTCAAGAAGTAGTTGCTACACATTTTTACTATATAACTCTATGTAAACAAAGATGGCCGCTGCAGCCATGTTTAAAGTCGAATCACTTTTATTTATTTTTAGGCGGCCATTTTGGATAGGGTAGGACACTGGTACCCGGTGCTGGTATCGTACCATTACCCGTTTCACTGGGAACCGGTATTTACCCATTTAAAAAAAACAACAGTACCCTTATCGGTATTTGAAAAAATGTGTCTACCTTATTTTGAAAGTGTTCTGGCAGCGAATAAGCTCCAACTGCCGTGATCGTGATGAACTATCAGGATCAACTAGACATCATGGGCAACATTCCTGTAAACGTTTCATGAAAATCCATCCAGTAGTTTCAGAGAAGTAGTCGCTACAAAAAAGTTAAAGGACGGACACCGCACCATGGCATTAGTTCTGCTGATCTTTGATCAGCAGAGATCAGCAGAGCTAAAAAGCATGTAGTGAGACAGTACTGATAGAACATGGGTCTGCTAAGAGCTTTATTTGTTTGTATGGTGTCATTTTCAACATATATAAGGTTATATATGATTGCTGATTTTTTCTGGTGGAGACAGAACACCCACTTTTCCTGGGTAGAACCAGTACTGTACACCTCCTGCCAACCGTAAAAATCGACACTTCCTCACTTACAAATCAAGCTCCCATAGTGATCGAACCCACAGCGGTGAGAGGCGAAAGTTTACAACGCAGTGTCAACTATTCAGCCACGGAGACATTAAAGAGTTTAAACTCCGATCTTACACTACCATATTCGAATCAACCATCATATATGGCCTAAAATGTGCTAAAAACAACGTAAAACACATTCAAACTTCAAAAATCGTTGGTCAGAGCTGAGCAGGTCCAGTAGAGGATTCCTATGTGCCTTATCAGCGATTTCAAAATTAGTATAGATTATTAGGAGGTATACATCTTTCTTTACTGTATAGCTTTTGTAATTTATCATAAAGTTCACAAAGCCTGTAGTCGTTTTACCACTAGTGATCCGGTACTGCCATAACATCTACCATTATTCAGATATTCAAAATGTCATCTCCGACCACAAAATTCTTATACAACTTGAACACAATTTGGCTGACATAGCTAAATGAACACTGCTAAAGTTGAAGACACAGTGGTAAAATACTGAACAGAACACTGAAGGGTGGCAAAATTAACACAAATGTGGAACAAGGAATCTCATTGTCTGTAAATGCTGATGCTCCACGTCAAGGAATGGTGGCCTGCCTTCGAAAGAAAGACGTTATCGATTTTACCCCTCTCACTGGACTCTGAAATAAGATCAAAATATAGGAATTACTTGGTATCTGTTGATCATGAAATAAATGCACAAGACTGTCAGAGATCAATAGATCATAATTACTCAACCCCTGTTATCAAACACCCAGCATCTTCCTACATCGCAACATAGAGAAAATAAATTATTTTGTTATATATCAAAATTGTGCAAGGGCTTTTTTTTCTATTGAAACAAATGAGTGATTTTTTAGGAAAGAAAAAGAAGAGGTTGAAATCTTTTCTTTTTTTTTCAAAACTTCGCAATCCTGTGTCATGTGCTTTTTGCGCAGTTCCTTTCCGTGCCGTTTTCATTAATTGGTCGCGCCAACAGTTCGGCATTTCGTCTAACCAACCCATCATGTCTTTTCTGTTACGATTCAGCAGTTGTATCGACAAAGGGTGGTGCAAGGAGGCACTAGGTCTGCGTCTCTGACTACTGTCGAAGTCTCCAAAATGGTGCTCGCATCCCAAATTGGTCACATGAGCGAAGCCAGTTAGGTTTAGATCCCCCTTTGTAGGCTGCTGACCGAACTGACCATCCATTAGGAAATCAACTAACTGTTTATTGACTGTTCTTTTCATTGCACAGGAAATTAATTTTACTGTAGCAAATATCAGATCCCGGCACACATTGTCATCTGTTAGCATAAATAGCTTGTCTGTCAACAGCTGACCATAAGGTAACTTTGCTATACCATAGCTGTCTTCTTCATTCCAATGACCGTCAAGCAGTATGTTTGCTGGATTGTTCTCACAGCCGTCTAGGAATTCGCGCATTGCAGAAATCTCACAGTGTAGCTCTAGGTATGGCACTTTGTTGCTAACAACCAGATTCCAATACGGCCCTGTAACCTTAATATAAAACAACCCTAGACACTGTACAAGGGTCAGAACAATATCTGATTTAAGCTCTGCCAGGACAGCCTTTAGTTTCAGGTTTGGTGATTTCACCGATTCCAGGACTTTGACAAATTCTTCTCGGTGAAGATGGATCTCGGCAGCTGTTTGGAATAAGGCACTGACCCGGTTGTCTTTGTAATTTCCAATCACAGACTTCTTACCAATAGCCGCACAGTGTGCCTCCCACAAATCACGAACACCATGATGGTCACCAGAAGGGCCGAACGCATCTGACACTGTCCATAAAATGCATTCAACTATAGTATCTTTCCTACTCCAAAACTTAAAAGCCAGATTATCGCGTCCTAAGGGATCATGTTTTGCATATAGCATACTTTCATGGCTTTTCATGTCCATACAAATGTATCAGTGAAATCCGAACAACACATGTGCCATGCAATGAAAATGCAGAACTCGAGAATGCTGATTTGTGTCACACTCGCCTCGAAAACCTGATCACGCCACTCGTCAAGAAGTCAATCTGCTTTTTTCTCATTACTTGCGCATCGTAAAACGCCAGCTTTTTAAGAGAATTTTTTATATGTGGCCAGTAGAGCTAAATATTTCTGGACTTTGGTCACAATCAACACTTGACTACAAACTGGCCAATGCCTCCACATGGCGATGTTATTAATTGTATCTGCGGTCTCGTGTGCCACTCCATTGAATCCCAGACTAACGAAGCAAGGGTTATTGAAGTGTTGAGTATCTTCTGTTTTCTACAAGTAATCCCATCTCTGTTCAATCCCCGATTTTCATTTTCGGATAAGTGATGCGCAATAAATGTTTTGGCTAAATAGTGACCTTCATCGACAATAGATTGGACCGTACTGCTTGTTGGCAAATCGGTTTTACCAAATTCCCTACCGAACATATGCTTAGAAACAGTTGTGATAACGCTTGTTACTTTTTCAACAGCAACCTTGAGGTCGCTTAACTCAATTACATACATGCGTAGTTTGTCTGCGAATGTTCCATCAAAATTCCCGGTTTCGAATGTCGCTTTAAGTTGCTGGTTTGTTCTAAATTTGTTTTGGATTTTGGAGTCTTTTTCTTTAATGATGTTTATCAGAGATTTCACATGGTCAGTCTCTACATACGACACATGGTCAGTCTCTACATACGACACATGGTCAGTCTCTACATACGACACATGGTCAGTCTCTACATACGAACATGGTCAGTCTCTACATACGACACATGGTCAGTCTCGACATATGACACATGGTCAGTCTCGACATACGAGTAATTTTTCCGCTTTCCCCTCAATTTAAATGCTGTCACTTTATAATAACTAGCTGATTTCTGTGCATGGAGTTTCTTTTGCTCAATAATTTTTAGATTGTTTGGGCCTTTTATCAAGGGCTGTCAATTTCTCAGTTGCTGCGTCAGTTTCACGAGACACTTGATTTAGCAACTTTGTCTTTTTCTTTAACTCATAGTCATACAGATTCTGTGACTTAATCTGATCCCTGCTGAAATCTGTGTCTATATTATCTAGTTTGGTCGCAACTGATTGAGATTCTTGTTTATTCAAATCTGTATTATTGTTTCTGTCTAACTACATTCCTGATTAATTGTATCGGAGTCGATCACTGTGGTGTTTGTTTTACACGGGTAACAATTACTAAGTAGTGGGTGCATCAAAAGTTTGTTCTAATAATTCACTGACCGAAGAGCAGCCCACAACCTTTTTTTGGAAACAAGTTTTTTCTTTGTATAGCACAGTCTGTTCAATTTACTTTTTAATGTTGATACACCGACCGATACAAAGTCTGAATGCAAATGTTTCACAAGAAAAACTTTTGTCAGGTTCTTGAAATAATTGTCAAGTTCAAAAACAAAACCATTCTTAATTTGTCTATTTTAAAGTTGTTTTATGCTTGGTATGTATATCCATACAGGAAAGTCCCCCTCTGGTTCTGGTAGTACCAGGAAACAGGCATTGGACCTGGCAAAACCACAGAAAACCACACAGAAACCTGTAACTTATACAAACAAGAGGCCATAGAGGGCCTGTGGACGCTCTACTGGCTAATATGGCTCTTATAACATCAATGAAGCGAGTGACTATCGTCTTAAATATGCAAAATATAGCATTTTTAACTAAATCAAGAGCCATAACTCCGCCATTACTGGTCCGATCTAGCTGGTTTTCGAACTTGGCCAGTAGAGATAACAAAAAAAAATAATAAAAAAAATTAAAAAATTAAAAAAATAAAAAAATAAAAAAATAAAAAATGTCAAACAAAATAATTTAAACAAATAATACAAGAAAAAAAAATGTCAAAAAATCTGGTAAAGTTTGGTAAGATCAGATGAAAAATGAAGGTCATATCTCCTTAAAAAGGCAAAATATAGCATATTTAACGAAATCAAGGGCCCTAACTCCGCTGTTACTGGTCCGATTTGGCTGGTTTTCGAACTCGTCCGAGCTTTTATTGACATTAACAATCTGGTAAAATTTGGTAAAGATTGGATAAAAAATGAAGGCCCTATCATCTTGAGGCAAAATATAGCATTTTTAACTAAATCAAGGGCCATAACTCCGCTGTTACTGGTCCGATCTAGCTGGTTTTCGAACTTGGCCAGTAGAGATAACAAAAAAAATTAATAAAAAAAAATAAAAAAATAAAAAAATTAAAAAAATAAAAAATTAAAAATGTCAAACAAAATAATTTAAACAAATAATACAAGAAAAAAAATGTCAAAAAATCTGGTAAAGTTTGGTAAGATCAGATGAAAAAATGAAGGTCATATCTCCTTAAAAAGGCAAAATATAGCATATTTAACGAAATCAAGGGCCCTAACTCCGCTGTTACTGGTCCGATTTGGCTGGTTTTCGAACTCGTCCGAGCTTTTATTGACATTAACAATCTGGTAAAATTTGGTAAAGATTGGATAAAAAATGAAGGCCCTATCATCTTGAGGCAAAATATAGCATTTTTAACTAAATCAAGGGCCATAACTCCGCTGTTACTGGTCCGATCTGGTTGGTTTTCGAACTTATCCGAGCTTTTATTGACACTAACAAGCTGGTAAAGTTTAGTAAAGATCGGATGAAAAATGGAGGCCCTATCGTCTTAACGAGGCAAAATATAGCATTTTTAACTAAATCAAGGGCCATAACTCTGCTGTTACTGGTACGATCTGGCTGGTTTTCAAACTTGTCCGAGCTTTCATTGACATTAACAATCTGGTAAAGTTTGGTAAAGATCAGATGAAAAATGAAAAGTTAACGACGGACGACGGTCCGTCGGACAACTCGGTATCCAATAAGCTCTGCTGAGCTAATGAAGGCCCTAATGAAGGCCCTATCGCCTTAAAGAGGCAAAATATAGCATTTTTAATGAAATCAAGGGCCATAACTCCACTGTTACTTGTCCGATCTGGCTGGTTTTCGAACTTGTCCGAGCTTTTATTGACATTAACAATCTGGTAAAGTTTGGTAAAGATCGGATGAAAAATGAAGGCCCTATCGTCTTAATGAGGCAAAATGTAGCATTTTTAACTAAATCATGGGCCATAACTCCGCTGTAACTGGTCCGATCTGGCTGGTTTTCGAACTTAGCCGAGCTATCATTGACATTAACAATCTGGTAAAGTTTGGTAAGATCGGATGAAAAATGAAGGAACTATCGTCTTAACGAGGCAAAATATAGCATTTTTAACTAAATCAAGGGTCATAACTCCGCTGTTACTGGTCCGATCTGGCTTGTTTTTGAACTTGTCCGAGCTATCATTGACATTAACAATCTGGTAAAGATTGGTAAAGATCGGATAATAAATGAATGCCCTATCGCCTTAACGAGGCAAAATATGACATTTTTAACTAAATCAAGGTCTGCTGTTACTGGTCTGATTTGGCTGGTTTCAAATTTGTCCGAGCTTTCATTGACACTAACAATCTGGTAAAGTTTGGTAAAGATCAGATGAAAAATGAAGGCTCTATCGTCTTAACGAGACAAAAGTTAACGACGGACGGACGACGGACAACTCGGCATCCCATAAGCTCTGCTGGCCTGTGGCCAGTAGAGCTAAAAACAACAAGTGAGTGGGGTACAATTTTGCTTTTCCGCATAAATAGACGAAAATGCGACTTAATAACTTGAAAAAATATATAGGGTATTGTTTTATTATTGTATATTGACAATATTGTTTTTATTATTGTATATTGACAATATGCACGTTTGATTTCATCGAAGAAGCGATATTTATCGCGTATTTGCAGTTTCAATATTCTATTTCCTGCTATTGGCAAAATTCAAAATGGCGGACGGGCACCTTGTGATGAGCCAGAAAATTTATGAATGAAAAAAACTTTTGGTGCCCGATGCAGACGGTTTAGAATTAACGAAATACATCGATTTACATATCATTATAAACAGAAAAGCATAATAAATTGTTAAGTATATGAAACGTTTGTACTTAGTTTTCATGTAAATAGTCGTACAGTTAGCATATCACCCTGCCAGACATAACACAAGCCCTGTGTATTTAGTACCGCTTGATCGCCTTGACTGCATCAACACGCATCATAGCTTCAGGCTAACTTTTTTTTTTATCAACATACGAAAAAAATCACACAATGGGGTTTAGGGTCATCCTTATTTTGATTGGTTGTCAGTTTTTATGAATATAAATTAACTTTTAACATCCCGCGAAGGTGTTGGCACAACACACATGCACTCTGCCCTTCCGCTTAGCGAAGATTCACCAATACTAAAAGAAGTCATTGTGTATTGGTTTCATCTCACGATAACAAGATAAATATTTAACTCACAAAAAACGAAAGGTACATATTTAGAAAGAACTTTTAATTGCCTTTTAAACAGTGTTTAAATAATTTAGATTGGGTAATAATTAATCACCTTCTTTTTTTTGTTTGTTTGTACATAGTACTGATTTTTACCAATATTCGTAACTTGTATCAGATAAGAGCTGGGGTTGCTACATATTTTATGTGACCAGGGCTTTCCCCAGCCATTTAAGGCTTGGCGGTGCCGCATTGACTTCGAATCAGAAAGTGACTTACCACCACGCCTTAATGTAGCCGCGATGCTTTAAATCAGTTGCCGTGATCCCTTAATCCTATCAACATTTCAAGTTTTCCCTTACTAAACAGCTGATTACCTGGCTGTGTGTAACTGCCTGAAGCTCAACCTCCACGCAGGGATTAGTTCCACGCAGGGATATTGTAGCCACTAATCCCTGCCACTACACAAATCACGTGACGATAGCTGAGGCCATGTGATTACAAAAAATGGCGATACACTAGGTAATGCTTTGTACAGCAAACTCTTGCCGTAACCAACAGGTAATTGACAATAACATCGATCATCACCTTCGAGAAGATGCTGAAAACATTCAACCTGGTTCTGGCTTGGGTGTAATCTCTTTATTAAATTTATACACAGCTTCCGTAGCGTTCTCAACGGAATACCTGTTTGTTTGTTTAAAAGTACTGTAACTTAGTAACCGGTGTGCATGTTCGCTAAAACTGATTTTTTTTTATATAAATAAATTATTTTTGTACCCAGATACCGTTTTTCAAACTATTTTCCTATATTATGAACAAAGCAAGTTGAAATATTGCCCTAAAAAATATTTAACCAAAAAATTAAACATAGCTGGATTTGTGTGTGGTGGCAGTGATTACTGCAACAGAAAGGGTAGTAACTACTGCGTGGAGTTTGCCTGAAGCTATGATGCGTGTTGATGCAGTCAAGGCGGTCAAGTGGTACTAAATACACAGGGCTTGTGTTATGTCTGGCAGGGTATATGCTAAGTGTTAAGTAAACAAAAGATGATTGGGGACTGAGTGCCACTAATTAAATTTGGTTTATTGCTGATTGGTCATGATTAAAAGAGAGCAGTATCGTTGATTGGTATTTGTAATGCATGGGGATAAATGATGGCTTTTAATGGATAATTTAATTCAGCGTATATCGTGTATTAGTAGAATGATTTTACGCGCACTAATCAACATTTAAATCGTCAGCTTGGTAGGTAAGTATAATGAATGAGGTAGATATTTTGTAATTATTTAATAATAACTCAAATAATTAAGGTAGCATTTAACTGTCAGAAAGTGATTTGCTAGCATTTTTTATTAAAAGATTTTGAAATAAAAATATAATGAAATATGATCGTTTTTTTACTATTTCATTCATTCCTTACGATACCAGATATACGCCAAATCTCTTCTTTATAACTGGCATCTAAAAAAAAAATTGACGCGGAAAGTGGGTACCACCCCTTTCCCGCACCCATCCCCCTTTCACGCAAAAAATGCCACCACTCCTTAAAAAATTCCTGGGGAATGCCCTGTATGACAGTTGATTTGTTGGTACAGGCAGACAACCCCAAGTTTCCTAGGCAGAACCAGTAATTTCTTGCATACCGGATAACTGTATCCGCGTTTTACATAGGGATGAAAAGTCTTATCTTTATCGGTAAAGATAAAAGTCATGCGCATCAATAATGACGTCCAGGCGGAGCCTCGGTTCCAATAAAAACAATTTTACCTCGGGTTGGAATTCCTGATCTTTACGTGATACCCATGAAAGATTCTTATAGTATACCTCCATATCCGTATCAATCGAAAATTGAAACAAACATGAACAAATTAACTATTTATACACAATTTCATTTTTAACTCTGAAACTTGTATTTCATTAAATGTAAGTTGACATCAGCAGTGTTTGTATTGCAATACCAAAGTGTAGCCAGAAATAGTGCACTACAATATACCACAATACTCATGCAACTGCAGTTCTGCTTCTCCATTTTAGCCTAGATATTTATATCTTACAAACAAGATTTAGTGCTTACAGTAGAACCATCACATACCTTAGATTTGGGTGATTGTACAGTGCTACTGGTAGTCTGTGTAGCTGTCGGCTCACTCTCCTGGGAACTCTGGGTAAGTTTATCCAGCAGTTTACCTCTACACACTTTACTTTTAGGACTTTGTTTCGTTTTCTTTTGTATCCTCATTTGAGTCAACCAATCAACTGTCTTTGTTTTATTCACTTCTTCAGATACTGTTTTATTTTCGGAGGGACCATCAATTACTAGGTTAGGGAGATTCGTTGTTGGAGACTGAACAAAATCTTTCGAGTCAAGGTCCAGCATTCTTACTCTTGCTGGCGAGAAATACTCCATCCCTGAATTATCTCCCCTCTTTTCCGGGCTCGCATTAATTTCTGATTTTAAGTCCTTCAAAAAAGTATCCCTTTTTCTCGGACTCACGTGGCTTGCTGAAGTTTTGTCAGGATTCTCAGAAACCGTCCGTTTTCTTTTCGATGATTTTTCTGGTGAATGTTCACTGTCGTCCAGCTTACGTTTACACGACACCTTTTGACTTTTACCCAACTTGCTATTACTTATTGCTTTCAATCCACTTTGTTCCTTACTGTCCTTTATCACATTTTCACCTGCACTTTCTACTCTTGAGCAAGATTCTACTTGTAATTTCTTAGTATCACATTCAGCTGCATTTCCATTGTTAATATCACTTTCGCCACAATTCGATTCTTTCTCATCAACAGACGCCAACTTGAGTCGTTTAGGTTCACATTTACTTGTGCCCTGCGTAGGAGAAGCTGCCGAGTCACTGGAACTACGTTTAAGCCACATTTTGATTGACGGTGACGGTGAAGCTGTAGATGGCGTTCTCGGACGTTTCGGTGTCAGCTCAATCACACCGCCAAACGGAACTGATGCTGAACGTTTCAAACCCGCATGAGGCGATCGTTTCGGCGTCTGCGGAGCTGATTCTGCAGAAACACCTGCAAGAAGGGCAATGAAACTTTTACGTAAGCAATGAGGTCAATTCACATCCAAGGCAGACCATCCAAGTACAAACTGCAGAAAGCAGGTTTTAATGCACGAAAGCCAAGTCACTACCACCAACAGTGATGGATTATGACTACTTGAGGCAAAGTTAGTATATGTACTTCATCATCAGACTCTTTGTGAACAAAAACATTATCAGGGTTCAAATTTAACACTTATTTACTTGCTAAATTTAAGTAAATTTGTGCAGATTGCAAGTAGAAAATATTAGCAAAAGTTTGCTAAATTTTGCAAGTATTAAAAGAAACCCACTAAGTGTAAATCTACATTTATTCACTAATCAACTGATCATCAAACTTAGTAAAATAGGTGCCTAGTAAGTATAATGATGCATTATTACCTTGTTGCATCTAGCCGAGTGTTAAAATGTCATCATTTACATGTATGGCATTCTTGCTATAATGAATGGAAGGTTCTAAATTAATAATTAATTAAAACAGCAAGTAGAACATCTTGGCACTTGCTTTTTTTTAGCATGTGGCTAAAAATATTAAATTTGATCCCTGAGTATGTAATACACTATCGGTTATGTAGCATTCAAGCAGGTAGTACTATTAAGACTTTGGCTTGTAGCAATAATTTAAAGTGTTGGATATTTTAAAACTTCATATACCATATGCGCTCCCTCTCTAATTAGCGACCCCACTAACTTTAAAAAAAAAAATCTTACCTTGAGGTGTAAAAGTGGTTAATATCCAAGAAAAGTGGTTAAAATCCAAGAAAAGGTATACACACACTTATGAATTTAATTCCATATTTCAGTAGCACATTTTTTAGCATTATCTAAGGAAATTAAAATGTGTACTGTCTTACGAAAAGCGTTCTAATAAGCGCACCCCCTTTCAGAAAATATCACGCCCCCTGGGGCGCTAATTAGAAACAATACGGTACATATATGAAGATATCGCAAATATTCCAGATTTCTGTTACAAGGAAATTACATGAAACGTAAAAACGACAAAAAAACAGGGTTTCCACCATATTAAAGTCTATTTCAGTGCTAATATGAAATTTATAATATTTACAAACTTTTTTTTTTCTATTCTTGGTAACAGTAACCTTGACTCCAATACCACAAATGCAATCCCAAGCTTACTTTCCATATAAGCTATCTACACACCAAGTATAGCCTAAATAACTCACTCCCAAGTTATAACCCAGAAACTATCTCCTATTAAATTTATACTAACAAAGACATTGACCTCAGAAACCTGAAATGCAGACCAAAGCTTCTTTGCTACTTCTAAGCTACCTATACACTTTCAAGTTTCGTTCCAATCTTTCATTCTTAACTAAATTTATTGCTTATTCTATTTTTAGTAACAGCAACCTTGACCCCATTTGATCTCAAATGCAATTCCAAAATTCCTTTCTATATAAGCTACCTACATACTAAGTATAGTTCCAATATCTCATTCCTAACTAAACTTATTGATTATTCTATTTTTAGTAACTGTGACCTTGACCACAGTGACCTCAATTGCAATCCAAAGCTTCCTTTCTATATAAGCTACATAAACACCAAGTCCTTTCTATATAAGCTACATAAACACCAAGTCCTTTCTATATAAGCTACATAAACGCCAAGTTCCGTTCCAATACTTCATTCCTAACTCAAGTTATTGCCTGGAAACCCTATTTTAAATTTTTACACAGCAACATTGACCCCAGTGATCTCAAATGCAATTCCGAGCTTCCTTTCTTTATAAGCTACCTACACACTAAGTATAGTACCAGTATCTCATTCCTATACAAGTTATTACATGGAAAACATGAATTTGATGCCGCAGATACCCAAATCCCTGCCTGGCCGCTAAACTAATAACCAAGAGTTATCCATTGGAAAATCTGGATAACAAAGGTGTTGCCTACCTATATCCCGGTGTGTACGTTGGGCCGTTCCAGTTATATCACACATTAAGTCAGACCTTCCCAACTTTTTGCGTAACTCTGCAGTAGGGTCAAACCTCCAGACACGCATTGTGTTGTCATCGGATGTAGTCACCAGCTGTTCACAAATAAATATATGCAAACGGATTATGATTCATCTTTATGTACTATATTTATAGTTAATCTCATTAACAAACTTCTAGAAACTGTATCAAAAGGTGTAGTCCTAAAATCTCAGACTTAGCTAAGATTTGTGTACATACAATTAAATTTTCAATTTCAGTCAAAAGTAATGTCTTGAAGGTTTAGTATGAAGGAGACAAAATAAATCCTATTTTTTACAAAGCAGAAGAATAAATATGCATAACACAGTTACTTACCCTGAACAGATCCGTGTCACACCAGGCGACATCAGATATTTCACTTCTGTGTCCCTGCAGTATAACAGGGCTGGCATTTGGCTTACCAATCTAGGAAACAGTACAACATTTAATTAGTCAAGACAAATCTATGAAGCAGATAACAATTATAAGAAGATGCCAATGTATTTTATACCAAACCGACTCAGAGATAACCCATGAAACACATATATCATGTTTGTCATGGCATGAACAATGCCGGGTGCCTCATTTTTATTAGAGCTTATGAGACAGCGATAATTGCTAAGGCCAAAAAAAAACAACTGTTTCTGGTGGCCCGACCGACCCTATTTTTAAGGGGCCGACCCTAAAAAAATTGTTCTGCACAAATGATTCATCACAATATATCGAGGTAAACTGACACTACAGAGAAACTTTCAGTTGCATCATCAACTTGTATGGGGTTTATGAGATAAATACATGTAGAATCTCACATCTTGCTCCAAAAAAAAAAAAAAGAAAAAAAAGAAAATGCCTACCAACCTACCCTATTTTTTTAGAGCATGCAATAGGAAACGCACCTATTTTTTTTGTTACCTAAGGCAACTGTGGCAGCAGCCCATGAAGATCGCCATAATGGGATGCAGAAACTGCAAAATTAGAGTGCCTTACTTAAGTACAGCTTCTGATGCATTGAAAGGAAATATTTTTAAAGTTTAAATTGAGCTTGGTGGAATTTTGCTTATTTGTTTTTACAATTACTATTAAAATATTCCTTCACATCAAGATAGAAGTGTACAACACTATTATATTACACATAACCACGTACCTGCCATATGTAGGCATTATGTTACACATTACCACGTACCTGCCATATGTAGGCATTTTGTTATATTTTACCACGTACCTGCCATATGTAGGCATTTTCATCACTTGATCCACTGAACAGGAACTGGTTATCTGGACTCACCACTGCCCGCACGTAGAACGACGTGTTACGATGACCCCGATAAGAGCACACTAAAACATAGAACAGTTAACCTATGACCTAGCTTATAGTCTGAGCAGGTTATGTTAACTGCTTTACGGAGTTTGAGCTTTACTTTTTTCATTTTACAACAGGCTTGTACGTTAATTAAATCAGTATCTAAATATCCCAAATCTACATTAAATTTTAACAGTTTTTCAATGAATGTCAACATGGGGTGCAGGGTGGAATTCACTCAAATTAATATTTTGTATGTTATGGGGTAGGACACAGTTTGTAATTTGCTCAAATATATAGTATATTCAAGATGTGTATTTTTCTAATCATTTTGTCGAGATTGAGTTTTATGATGAACCAACCTTTCATGCAAATTTTGGGAAAATGCAACATGACTGACATAAGTTTGTGTGTAAAAATTGACAGCCATAACTTCATGGGTTAATTTACTCAATGTCAACCTTGAACGAGATCGTTCAATCCAAATTTGACGAAAATCTAAATCATGAATAAGCTTACTGATAGCAGACCAAGTATATGCAACATTGTGAAAGCTGTTTTTTTATCTCTGATGACTTGTAAATATCTTGAACTAAAAGGACAAGCACAGGTTGGGTAACTCCTGTAGAACCTAGGCTCGCGTTAAGCATTCGCCAAATCGCCATAGGTGAAAAGAAACCCGATCTGGCGAATGAAAATCGTAAGAAATACATATCAAATTCGCCAGATATCGGCGGTCTGGCGAATCCAAATTTCCGACCAATTTTGTCTAAAATCTCGGAAAATCCCGAATTCTAATACACAAAGTATTTCACTGATTATAAAGCCACTACCCCGCTGGGTGTTGTTAGCTTATTAGCGACAATCAATTTGGACTGATAAACTTATTATCGCAGTGTTTATTGAAGACCGCTGTCATTTATTGTTTCTATTGTCACTGTGCGATAGAATCCGCCCACTGTTCCGCCTCTTGCTGTCAATCAACTTGTTTGTGACCCCGCGCTCAATATAATCCACATATTTAACTGTGTTATCGAGCCGGGTAAAACATTAAAAATAACGTGGCGCCCTCTAGCGGTTAAAATGGCTTTTCAAAACACAAAGTTTGTTTACGAATTAATAAGCTCGAGATGCCGTCGGTGTTTTTCGAACTTTACGATCACTGATAAGACTAATTAGTTGTACACCCGGTAGCGTAAACTGGAACAATGGCAAGTGTGAACCGATGTTTGATCGACTGTCTCTGAATTGGGATAATTTATGGTTGAACAATCAACATGAAAAAATGCAAAAGGTGCGCTTACTCAAAAGATTGAGGTACAATTTTAGAATGAAGTGGCTTTTATTACTTACTCTGTGCACGATATTCGTGGTGTATGTGGCATTTCTGAATTTTGTCTCACAATGCAGCGCGATCTTTCTAGCTCCTTTGGAACTACTGTTAGTTGAACTTGTTTTATATGCCTCAGCTTAGCCTTACATTTTTTAAATATATTTATTTTACTTCTATGAATGTTAGGAGTAGGCCTATATTTAAATACATTTAATGAAAATACTACATGGTCTAATCAATGGTGACAAGAGTCTGTATTTTTATATTTTCTTATATGCATGCATTCATTGTCCTTTTTAAAATTTCATTCGACATTTTTAAAAAATTAAAATAGCATTAAATTAAATACAATTTTTAAAACTTTTTGAATATTGTACAGCTCCAATTGTAATTATAAGTAATTGTAAGCACTAAAGCAGAATGCATATGATGTGGACATATTGATACCCTATACATATAGGTTAATAAAGCATACTTTTTTAACTTACTATTGATGTGTACGCAAACGCGAAGTTTTAGCACCTACAATTCGTTAAAAAATATCTAGGCAAAAGTCTGGCTAAAGACATTCTAATCTGGCTAAAGGAATTTTTAGGGCTTTAGCCAGATTTGGCTAGAGGGTTTAAAATCCTAGCGCTAGCCTAGAGAACATCTCTACCCAATAACATAGATGAACGTACCTGGATGTGGATTATAGGTGGCAAAATCGTAGGAGTAGATAATGTCGTCTGTACAACTGGCAAACAAGCGGGAGTAGTACATGTCGAAGGTGAGGCTCGAGAAACCTGCAATAGTATGCAAAATATAGAACCAAGAAGGTTTGATCCCAGCTCCACTGAGTTTCATCAACGAGCGTGTCCATAGGCAAGGCATTATTCTTAGTCTCGTCCGTCAGATGGGGACGTTAACTGAGCAGATCTTGAATCAGAGTCTATCCTTTACAGACCCATAGGAATAGTTTTGATAGTAAGAGTAGGGCACAGTTTCAGGATCTGTATGTATCCATCCCTGTTCTAAAGTGTGCAGGATCTGTATGTATTCATCCCTGTTCTAAAGTGTGCAGGATCTGTATGTATCCATCCCTGTACTCAAGTGTGCAGGATCTGTATGTATCCATCCCTGTACTCAAGTGTGCAGGATCTGTATGTATCCATCCCTGTTCTAAAGTGTGCAGGATCTGTATGTATCCATCCCTGTACTCAAGTGTGCAGGATCTGTATGTATCCATCCCTGTTCTAAAGTGTGCAGGATATGTATTTATCCATCCCTGTACTCAAGTGTGCAGGATCTGTATGTATCCATCCCTGTACTCAAGTGTGCAGGATCTGTATGTATCCATCCCTGTACTCAAGTGTGCAGGATATGTATGTATCCATCCCTGTTCTAAAGTGTGCAGGATATGTATGTATCCATCCCTGTTCTAAAGTGTGCAGGATATGTATGTATCCATTCCTGTTCTCAAGTAAGCAGGATCTGTATGTATCCATCCCTTTTCTCAAGTGAGCAGGATCTGTATGTATCCATTCCAGTTCTCAAGTGTGCAGGATCTGTATGTATCCATCCCTGTACTCAAGTGTGCAGGATCTGTATGTATCAATCCCTGTACTCAAGTGTGCAGGATCTGTATGTATCCATCCCTGTACTCAAGTGTGCATGATCTGTATGTATACATCCCTGTACTCAAGTGTGCAGGATCTGTATGTATCCATCCCTGTCCTCAAGTGTGCAGGATCTGTATGTATCCATCCCTGTACTCAAGTGTGCAGGATCTGTATGTATCCATCCCTGTTCTAAAGTATGCAGGATCTGTATGTATCCATCCCTGTTCTAAAGTGTGCAGGATCTGTATGTATCCATCCCTGTTCTAAAGTGTGCAGGATCTGTATGTATTCATTCGGATCTGTATGTATCCATCCCTGTACTCAAGTGTGCAGGATCTGTATGTATACATCCCTGTTCTCAAGTGTGCAGGATCTGTATGTATCCATCCCTGTACTCAAGTGTGCAGGATCTGTATGTATACATCCCTGTTCTAAAGTGTGCAGGATCTGTATGTATCCATCCCTGTACTCAAGTGTGCAGGATCTGTATGTATCCATTCCTGTTCTGAAGTGTGCAGGATCTGTATGTATCCATCCCTGTTCTCAAGTATGCAGGATCTGTATGTATCCATCCCTATTCTGAAGTGTGCATGATATGTATGTATCCATTCCTGTTCTCAAGTGAGCAGGATCTGTATGTATCCATCCCTGTTCTCAAGTGTGCAGGATCTGTATGTATTCATCCCTGTTCTGAAGTGTGCATGATCTGTATGTATCCATTCCTGTTCTCAAGTGTGCAGGATCTGTATGTATCCATCCCTGTTCTCAAGTGTGCAGGATCTTTATGTATCCATCCCTGTTCTCAAGTGTGCAGGATCTGTATGTATCCATCCCTGTTCTCAAGTGTGCAGGATCTTTATGTATCCATCCCTGTTCTCAAGTGTGCAGGATCTGCATGTTCTCAAGTGTGCAGGATCTTTATGTATCCATCCCTGTTCTCAAGTGTGCAGGATCTGTATGTTCTCAAGTGTGCAGTATCTGTATGTATCCATTCCTGTTCTCAAGTGTGCAGGATCTGTATGTTCTCAAGTGTGCAGGATCTTTATGTATCCATCCCTGTTCTCAAGTGTGCAGGATCTGTATGTTCTCAAGTGTGCAGGATCTGTATGTATCCATTCCTGTTCTCAAGTGTGCAGGATCTGTATGTTCTCAAGTGTGCAGGATCTTTATGTATCCATCACTGTTCTCAAGTGTGCAGGATCTGTATGTTCTCAAGTGTGCAGGATCTGTATGTATCCATCCCTGTTCTCAAGTGTGCAGGATCTGTATGTTCTCAAGTGTACAGTATCTGTATGTATCCATTCCTGTTCTCAAGTGTGCAGGACCTGTATGTTCTCAAGTGTGCAGGATCTGTATGTATCCATCCCTGTTCTCAAGTGTGCAGGATCTGTATGTATCCATCCCTGTTCTCAAGTGTGCAGGATCTGTATGTATCCATCCCTGTACTCAAGTGTGCAGGATCTGTATGTATCCATCCCTGTACTCAAGTGTGCAGGATCTGTATGTATCCATCCCTGTACTCAAGTGTGCAGGATCTGTATGTATACATCCCTGTACTCATGTGTGCAGGATCTGTATGTATCCATCCCTGTACTCAAGCGTGCAGGATCTGTATGTATCCATCCCTGTACTCAAGTGAGCAGGATCTGTATGTATCCATCCCTGTTCTCAAGTATGCAGGATCTGTATGTATCCATCCCTGTTCTAAAGTGTGCAGGATCAGTATGTATCCATCCCTGTTCTAAAGTGTGCAGGATCTGTATGTATCCATTCGGATCTGTATGTATCCATCCCTGTACTCAAGTGTGCAGGATCTGTATGTATACATCCCTGTTCTAAAGTGTGCAGGATCTGTATGTATCCATCCCTGTACTCAAGTGTGCAGGATCTGTATGTATCCATCCCTGTTCTCAAGTATGCAGGATCTGTATGTATCCATCCCTGTTCTCAAGTATGCAGGATATGTATGTATCCATCCCTGTTCTGAAGTGTGCATGATCTGTATGTATCCATTCCTGTTCTCAAGTGAGCAGGATCTGTATGTATCCATTCCTGTTCTCAAATGTGCAGGATCTGTATGTATTCATCCCTGTTCTGAAGTGTGCATGATCTGTATGTATCCATTCCTGTTCTCAAGTGTGCAGGATCTGTATGTATCCATCCCTGTTCTCAAGTGTGCAGGATCTTTATGTATCCATCCCTGTTCTCAAGTGTGCAGGATCTTTATGTATCCATCCCTGTTCTCAAGTGTGCAGGATCTGTATGTTCTCAAGTGTGCAGTATCTGTATGTATCCATTCCTGATCTCAAGTGTGCAGGATCTGCATGTTCTCAAGTGTGCAGGATCTTTATGTATCCATTCCTGTTCTCAAGTGTGCAGGATCTGTATGTTCTCAAGTGTGCAGGATCTTTATGTATCCATCCCTGTTCTCAAGTGTGCAGGATCTGTATGTTCTCAAGTGTGCAGGATCTTTATGTATCCATCCCTGTTCTCAAGTGTGCAGGATCTGTATGTTCTCAAGTGTGCAGTATCTGTATGTATCCATTCCTGTTCTCAAGTGTGCAGGATCTGTATGTTCTCAAGTGTGCAGGATCTGTATGTATCCATCCCCTTTCTCAAGTGTGCAGGATCTGTATGTATCCATCCCTGTTCTCGAGTGTGCAGGATCTGTATGTATCCATCCCTGTTCTCAAGTGTGACTTTACATATAACCTAAGATAATGTGTTTGAGAGCAGATAAACAACAATTCAATTTATTAATATAAGAAACATTTGGCATCCATGAACATCAAATGTTTATCCCAGTACACCACAAAACGTTGAATTTTCCTCATCTTCAAAAGAGTAAGCAGAAGAAATATGCCCTCAAATGTAACAAAATGTAAATGCTGCATCGTGAATTAACAGCTGGACTAACGGTTATTCCATTATAACATACCCAGAAAGGCAATTTATTTAATAAACATCTATGAGAGAAGACGAACATTGCCTCAATCCTCAATCCCAATCGCCAACGCCAAGTTTTCATTTATTTCACACATGCATACTTTTTACTAAACTAACGTTAGCATACAATGTACGCTACTGTGATGTATGTATACGACACTTATTTAAAAACATTTATCAAATTATATTTATCCATCAGAGAAATTTCAACACGTTTTTGTTTTGGTGATGGTGATAAAATATCCCCGATAAGATGTCGGGAAAGGTCGACATAGACAGGAATTCGGACAGGACAGTGTCCGGATTCGGCAGGTAACACTGTACATATGAAATAGCACCAGAAGTTTGAATTCAAATTCAGCAGACAACATTTGAAATTTGGCGCCAAAAGGGTTACACACAATTATGCATCTAAGGGTGTGGGTTTAATTTCAAAAGTGCCTTCCTGGGGTCCCATGTATGTTTTAATGGAATAGCCCTAATAGTCACCCAGCCAATTTCTGATATGGAGCCTTTAATAGTAGTAATAAATAAACAATTTCTTTATTCAACGAAGATTACATATTTGGCTTTAATAGAGCCAGTCTAGCATATGTTTATTCTCTCACCAATTATATTATACCAGACTGATTAAACAACTGAATCTGATGTATCCTTTATTATACACCTATCAATAATATCTACCGTGTACCCTCATTTTCCGACAATACACAATCCTGTATCACTAGAACCATCTAATCCTGTTTTTACTATCCTAATAAAAATAGATGTAGTGTACATATAAATTGTGCATTCATGATGTTGTTTTGTATTAACATGTCAAAATCTTCATCGAACGACATCGCCCAGGTCTACAGTGGATTCTTATAGGTATATAATTTCAAGAAGAGCGCCGCCTAACTTGGCTTTATACGCCCGTTTCCTAAAGTTTTTATGTTAAAAGCATTTCCTAGGTGTCACGTCAATATAACTCTCACCTACGGCAATTAAGCTTCATGAATGTAGGTGTAAAGGTTTCGAAGTTATCGTCAGGAATGCGTCTTTCTATTCAAGATCACGGTGACCTTGACCTTTGATTTACTGACCCCAAAAGCAATAGGGGTCCTCCTCTAACCTAGGGCAATGTACCTATGAAGTTTCATGAGTGTAGGTGTTATGGTTTTGAAGTTAACATCCGAAGATTACATATTTGGCTTTAATAGAGCCAGTCTAGCATATGTTTATTCTCTCACCAATTATATTATACCAGACTGATTAAACAACTGAATCTGATGTATCCTTTATTATACACCTATCAATAATATCTACCGTGTACCCTCATTTTCCGACAATACACAATCCTGTATCACTAGAACCATCTAATCCTGTTTTTACTATCCTAATAAAAATAGATGTAGTGTACATATAAATTGTGCATTCATGATGTTGTTTTGTATTAACATGTCAAAATCTTCATCGAACGACATCGCCCAGGTCTACAGTGGATTCTTATAGGTATATAATTTCAAGAAGAGCGCCGCCTAACTTGGCTTTATACGCCCGTTTCCTAAAGTTTTTATGTTAAAAGCATTTCCTAGGTGTCACGTCAATATAACTCTCACCTACGGCAATTAAGCTTCATGAATGTAGGTGTAAAGGTTTCGAAGTTATCGTCAGGAATGCGTCTTTCTATTCAAGATCACGGTGACCTTGACCTTTGATTTACTGACCCCAAAAGCAATAGGGGTCCTCCTCTAACCTAGGGCAATGTACCTATGAAGTTTCATGAGTGTAGGTGTTATGGTTTTGAAGTTAACATCCGGAATGCGTTTATCTATATAAGGTCACGGTGACCTTTGACCTACTGACCCCAAATAGAGACCCTCCTCTCACCTGGGGCAATGTATCTATGAAGTTTCATGAGTGCAGGTGTAATGGTTTTGGAGTTATCTTCCGGAATACGCAATCGTTTAGGGACGGATGGACAACCCATACCGTAATACGTCCCTTCATTATAAATACCCGAGTAAATGTTCTGGAAGCCTGACTCACCTCGTGTGGATATGCATATCTGCAGGATGTGTCTCGACTGTGATCCACAAGAGGTGATATTAGCTTCCAGAGTATGTTACTCTAGTGATAACCCTATATTACGCAGCAGCTATATATTGACGTGAATCTACGATTCATTTTCATAAACTGTTAAGGAACTAATACTGTATAGCATAACAAATGCCGTGTGACATACCATGTGTGCATTTTGATACATTACTCATGTATACGGTAAAGTGTTAGAGACATACCATGTGTGCATTTTGATACATTACTCATGTATACGGTAAAGTGTTAGAGACATATCATGTGTGCATTTTGATAAATTACTCATGTATACGGTAAAGTGTTAAGAGACATACCATGTGTGCATTTTGATACATTACTCATGTATACGGTAAAGTGTTAGAGACATACCATGTGTGCATTTTGATACATTACTCGTGTATACGGTAAAGTGTTAGAGACATACCATGTGTGCATTTTGATACATTACTCGTGTATACGGTAAAGTGTTAGAGACATACCATGTGTGCATTTTGATACATTACTCGTGTATACGGTAAAGTGTTAGAGACATACCATGTGTGCATTTTGATACATTACTCATGTATACGGTAAAGTGTTAGAGACATACCATGTGTGCATTTTGATACATTACTCGTGTATACGGTAAAGTGTTAGAGACATACCATGTGTGCATTTTGATACATTACTCGTGTATAGGGTAAAGTGTTAGAGACATACCATGTGTGAATTTTGATAAATTACTCGTGTATACGGTAAAGTGTTAGAGACATACCATGTGTGCATTTTGATACATTACTCGTGTATACGGTAAAGTGTTAGAGACATACCATGTGTGCATTTTGATAAATTACTCGTGTATACGGTAAAGTGTTAGAGACATACCATGTGTGCATTTTGATAAATTACTCGTGTATACGGTAAAGTGTTAGAGACATACCATGTGTGCATTTTGATACATTACTCATGTATACGGTAAAGTATTAGAGACATACCATGTGTGCATTTTGATACATTACTCATGTATACGGTAAAGTGTTAGAGACATACCATGTGTGCATTTTGATACATTACGCATGTATACGGTAAAGTGTTAGAGACATACCATGTGTGCATTTTGATACATTACTCATGTATACGGTAAAGTGTTAGAGACATACCATGTGTGCATTTTGATACATTACTCATGTATACGGTAAAGTGTTAGAGACATACGATGTGTGCATTCTGATACATTACTCATGTATACGGTAAAGTGTTAGAGACATACCATGTGTGCGTTTTGATACACCTGTATATGGGAAACTGTACACTGCCTCCGCACTGTCAGGTTTGATCTTTCTGATATCCCACACCTTCACACATCTGTAATATACACACAAGACTGTATCAGCTATTAAATAAACATCTGTTTATAAATATTTAATCTATCCAATTCATGTATGACATCTGTCAGGAACAGATTAAAGACCTAAATGTAGCTATCAACAATGGGTGATGTAGGGTCATCAGTTCTTATGTGTATATGAAGTTTGGGAACAACCCATTCAAAACTGTTTGAGGAATGCAAAGTAATAAAATTGTGTTGAGAGACACGACAAAACTGTGTTATGCGACGTATCGGGATGTTACGAACAACGTGATTAATATATAGCCCCCACTTCACTTTGTGAAAGCGTGGGTATGTCCAGCTTTTTGTTTGTATGGTGTTTTACGTCATTTTCAACACATGTAAGGTTATATATGACGGTCAAATTTTTGTCGTAGAGGCAGACACCCACTTTTTCAGGGTAGATTCAGTAATATACACCTCCCGCTATCCGTAAAGAATCAACACTTCCTCACTTACAAGTCGAGCTCCCAGTGGGATTTGAACCCGCAGCGGTGAGAGGCTAAGATTTACAATGCAACGTCGTCAACCATTCAGCTACAGAGACGCTATAGAGTATGTCCAGCACACATAGCTCAACGTTCAGCGGATACAGTCAGTGTAATAGTACATCAGTTTACACATTTTATTGTTAACAGGTATTAACAATATATAGTAATGGTAACTTCCATTGATTGAATGCATAATTCCCTAAGTTGTATGACTTCCGAATACTTGGTCAACTGTTTCATTTTACATTTTAATAAACATACTCTGCCTTTAAAGTCGCTATCCTGCCAAATAACTACAAAATTACAAAACCATTTATCAAAACTCTATCCTGGCGTTCAGGTCATATAATAATATATATGTGCCGATTAAAAGTAAAGATTTATTAACGGGTTCTTAAAATACCCGTGACTGAAAATGCGTAAAATGAATTATTCTTATTGTAACTCTTAATTCAACGCTCCAGTTTCGGGGCTTGGTCTGACTGATTAAAGCAATTTATATAGTGTCTATAGAGTTTGAATTCTCAAAATATGTATCTTATACATACATATCTTGTCGTCAGTAGGTTTAGAGATGGTGTACATATTTTGTAAAATGTGGTTGTTGTTGGCAGGATAGCTACTTTTAGGGATAGAAAGAAAATATAACTGAAGGTTTTAATCTTATCGCACATATATTACTGTTTTTTATTTATAATAATTGCTTATAAATAGCGCTAGAATTATAATTATTGTATGTGTCTGACATGGTTCTTGACAGGAAATAAAGATTCTCCTTACCCATCGACAGCTCCCGAGGTAGCCAGCAGGTTGTCATTCTGGAACACTACACACGTCACTGACTGCTGCGAATCCTGCACCATACAATAACAAAATTAGCTTAGCTGTACATTCTAACTATAATGTCGCCCTGGTGGGCTGACTTATATGTACCCCACTCCACTTATATCATTGTTAAAATCAATATATGGTAATCAGATGTGGAGAGAAAATATGAACAGCACCAATGTCATTTAGGATTTGTTTGTGTGTTTGGCATTAACATTTTTAGCATATGTTAGGCCATATATGGCAGTCAATTGTTTGTGGTAGAGACAGAACATCCCATTTTTCCTGAGTAGAAACAGAGCTGTATACCTCTGGCCATCTGTAAGAATCGACACTTTCTCACTCAACAGTGAAATTCAAACCCACAGAGGGAGAGGTGAGAAAGTTTTAGACGCAGCGTCTTTACATTGATTTTTAATTACTACATTTCTTCATCTTTCATTATGACCTATTTATGTGTCGACTTGCTGTAAAACACCATTCACTCATTCTTTACTCTCCCAGCCATGGATTTTCTGATAATCACATGTGGAGAGAAAATCATATAAAGGTCACTTAGTTTTCAAGGACAACCTGTGAAGTTTTACAACACTCAAGACTAATCCAGTTATTGTCTGGATAACCCATTTTTTGTTGCAGTCACATATAAAGTTTCAAGATTGTAGGTCCTGTAATTTACGAGCAGTCACACATCGATATCGGTTCACTGTGACATTGGCCTTTGACGTACTGACTTCAAAATCAATTTGGGTCTCCGACCTTGACCTTATAAACAATGACCCCAAAAATCAAGAGGAATCATCCTCTTACAAAGGACAGCCTAAATATATTTTTATAAGAACATTCATTCTGAAATTCTGCACGTAGTAGGTCATCTGTATCAGATCTCACACAATC
The DNA here is from genome assembly GCA_037043455.1 of Cyrtodaria siliqua. Classification (NCBI taxonomy): domain Eukaryota; kingdom Metazoa; phylum Mollusca; class Bivalvia; order Adapedonta; family Hiatellidae; genus Cyrtodaria; species Cyrtodaria siliqua. The sequence goes on from JAWPHD010005175.1 coordinate 48,776, forward strand.
CCTGTGCTAACCTACCTGTGCTTGAGTGGTACCCAGCCTAGATTTCTTCCTCTTGGTGCCCAGCTGTAGTGGTACTGTGTGGGCGTTCCTGATTATGTTCACCGAACTCACTTTCTTGTCTGTAACATAAGAGACAGATTTTGATCAAAAGATGATCTAAATATGTATGAAGTTTGATACAAACTATGTGTTAGAGCAGCATTCAGAGGATAGCAATTCTGTCTACTTTTTAGTCAGGGCTATTCCATAACAAAACCAGGAAGGCAACTTAATAAACATCTATGGGTGAACCCTATTTTCTGATATTTGGTTCTTCAAACTCAATTTTGCATCTATGGGGGGTTGATCAATTTCAAAAGTGCCTTCCTGGGGTCCCATGGAGTATCCCTCAGGGCTGTTCCAGAATAAATACACTCGGATGGGGGTTTGTGGCCCCATACATTTTACTCACACCATCTACCTAAAGACTTTTATTTCTATTTCAGAACATGGCAACCAACACATTTTGTTTTACTATTAATAAAAAGGACACAGTCTGCATCGTTTTTCTGGAACAGCCCTTTAATAGTCAGTTTGCATATGTATGTAAACATTGCTAAAAAGTATTCCTGCAAAACAATGTAAGCCATGAAAAAATCTTCTTTTTTTAAAGCCATTTTAATGTGATGATAAATATGACTGAAGTAATTTCGATGATAAATATAACTAAAAATGTACGCCACCTTTAACATTACACCGGACATCCCACAGCCGGACATGACCATCCCGGCTTCCTGACGAAAACACGGCTGAAAAATACAGAGGTCATCTATCAGTTATTGTGACAGTTTCTCTACAATTATTAAACATGTATATAGAAACTAAGATATGAGTAAACTGGGAGATTCATTTTACCGCTTAAAATAATGAATTGGGATTTTATGACGCACCAACACAATAGGTTATATGGCGCCAACAGGTATGAACATTCCAGGCCCACTCTCCATAATAACTATCTGAAGAGTTACACTTGATCCAAGCTAATTATATTTGCATATCACTAATGTTTTCATAAATTGCACCAATAATATAACTGAACCAGACAAATTAGACTAGGATCTGCAAAAATATGTTAGCCTATCGGGACAGTTGCTGTTATTTCTATAAGGAAATATGTTTCTATGTTACAGCATAAAAGTACATCTGGACCTGTAGACTAACAATAGGATAATGTATAAATTTGCAAAGTTCACATCATTTGGGCAGTGCTTTGAAAAGTTCTTTGGGAAGACTTGGCAAAAATGTTTACGCAACCATGAATTATATATTTGTATTCATGTAATTTCTATAGTACGCTTAAAAACTTGTTAAACATGTCAATGTGTTTAAAAAAATATTTTTCTCAAATGTTCAAATTCTCCCATCTGTCATCACAATGAAACATTTTTTCTACATAAGATACAATTCCAAGCAATGCAATTATTGGCAGTAGTATAGAGATGTAGAATGACATAGTCAAGTGATATGTTTTAAACTATTAAAATATGAAACAGAAATGAAAGAATGTGAGTATAAATAAACATGTGAATACAGAACAGTTTCCCATCCACCAATGCTTACCGTCATCCCGTGGCCTGAAGCCCAGTGACCTCACGGAGCTGGTGTGCCCCTTGAAGGTGAGTAGTTTATGTGTGGTCTTCACGTCCCAGAGACACACTGTCTGGTCCCCGGAACCCGTCAACAACTTCTCCTCCGTCCACATCCATTTTACGTCAAACACTGCATTACTGTGGGCCGTCCAGTCTGCAGAAACAAACATTGATGATTATCCTCAGTGGGTTTTTTTTGGCTATTTTAATAACCGTTACTGGGCTATGTTCGCTATATTCGCAATGCCAAAACATTCTCTTTTCCTCAATTTTAACGGTATTTTCCCCCAATTTCATGAAAAATCATGCTAAAATTCCCAATTACTACGGTATAGTTTATGTTCCAAAAGTATAACAAACAAGAGGTCAATGACCTTGAAGCTCTACTGATAGGTTTTGATAGCTAGATCAGCATTCCATTGAAGTTTCATAAAAATATGTCAAGTAGTTTCAGAGTAGTCGCTACAAGTTTTTACTATATCACTCTATGTAAACAAAGACGACCGCTTGCAGCCATGTTTAAATTTGAATCAAAAAGTATCTATTTTTAGTCATGGTGGCCATCTTGAATTTCCGGCTTACCTGAATTGTTGCTAGGATCAACTAGACATCAAGAACATTTCTGTGAAGTTTCATGAAAATCTGTCTAGTAGTCGCCACAAAAAATGTTTACGGACGGACGGACAGACAGACAGACGCCGCACCACAGCATAAGCTCTGCCGATCTTTGATCAGTAGAGCTAAAAACACACTGATCCTATCAAGCTAATGTAAGTACTGCTTATATTTACTGAAGAGGGAAAATTGACAGGTATTTTTAATTTGGACTATAACCGGTAAACAAAAATGTTGTTTTTGTGCTAGACATTTATTTATCAATTAAAAAATAATTAGAATTAAACATTTGTTTGAATTTGATGTTTAAGCCATTTTTCAGCAGTAAGCGCAAGACTGAGAGTGTGTATTGCTCACCTGTGAGTAATGCATTCTCCCCGGCCTTGTTGGTGTCGTATATCACAGAACTCCCATTCTCGTCCACCAGTGCCAGGATGTGGGCGGTATTCCTAGCTACAAATACAACAAGAAAATCGGTAGAACCAATGGATGCTCCCCGAAACTTATCATATGGCCTATCACCCAGCACTTTTCAATTTGCAGTTCCATTAGTATTTTATGCTCCAGATAAAAAATCTAAGTATAAAATTATAAAGTGCACTTCTTATCATTGCCCTCTATCATTGGGTGAAGTTTCATTGCAGTCCCATCAGTAGTTTTGAAGATATGCTCCGGACAAAAATTCTAAGTATAAACTACAAAGGACAATAACTCTAATTTGAATAAGACAGTTATGGATATTGCACTCTGCACTTCCTCTCATTGCCCTGTATCATTGTGTGAAGTTTCATTGCAGTCCCATCAGTAGTTTTAAAGATATGCTGACGGACACACAGACACACTGATAAAGCAGCAACTATATGCTCGCCCTTCGGGGATCATCCACCAGTGCCAGAATGGCGGAAGTATTTCTAGCTACAAATTCAACAAAATAATAATAGAACAACAGCGCATCAATATAATTTGTTCATCTATTTGTAAATGCCTCAGACGTGATCGGTGATCGTCAACAAATGAAATTTTATTCTATGGTGTTTTAATAAAATTTATCATCCCTCACCTTTACTAAAACCACAGGCTAACGGCGGGATCGGTGACTGAAAAAAAGGTAATTATACATAAAGCATATATAACATTTTAAAAGAACGCCTGGCGATCTTAATTTTCTTAAAAGATGGCGTCCTATTAGTTTTCTACATAACTTACAAATTTACAAATCATTATTTATTTATTTTTTGTATAGTTTTTGCATATTATTACTATTGATTATATTTATAATTGTACCAATAATATTGCAAAGAAGATCTGAAAAACTCCAAATTGAAAACCAAATTCAAAAACTCAAATATTATATTGAACGATTGTCAGTAAGTGGATTTTAACCGTTATTGTCACATGACTGATTAGTAAACATTCTCATTCAATCTGCCAATTTCGCAGTAGGGCATATTTATGTAAATCAATGCTGCAGAAACGAAGAATACTGTATATCTGACCCAACCGCCGGAACAGTAAAAAAAGTAAAACAAAATTCCAGAAAAATTAGTGTGTAATAAGATTCTGACCTTGTTTATTATATATACATATACTATGACACTATCTCTTCTTCTCTATCCTTCTTCCCATTAAGCATTTCTGGTTTTGTTCCCAAAACAAATAGGGTAGGTAGTACTCTTTTTTTATTATTATTATTTTATTTATTTTTACATTTATTCCTTACTATTAAAATTCACATCAAGAACATTAAAAGCATGTTTGTTGAACATAATATGGGTGGTCCACTATAAAACTGACACTTACACACCTTAAAACTTAACTCTTTTTTTTTTCTTTTTTTTTTTTGGAGTCCCAATGGGCCATAAAAGGTTTATGGTCGTGGCCTAAAAAATAGGGATCGAAAGACCAGAAACTAACTCTTTTTTTCGGCCTTATCAAAATGAACGCCTGTGCTGCATGTCCCATAAATAATTTAAATTGTCTGAAAAGTAGGTCAAGGTCATTAATATTGACCTACTTTTGTTAAAGGACATATAATGCTGTAATAGAGATGCAAGGATGTGTGAAGATTGAAAGCTTCATGTGTCTAAAAAATGAACTTGAATGCAAAGTTGTTTGTAATAGTAACTCTGTATGCCAGCTTCACTTCAAGACGGGGCATAAAAATGACTTTTGAACAGAAACTGTTACCTTGACTGTTACCTTTATATATTGGTGTGGTGATATTGTTAGCGTCATAAAGTGTATTACTATTTATTATATATATGATATACTTTAAAATGAAATAGTGAATTTTAAGATTAAAATAAAACCTTTTAATTTCATTGTTTGCATTTCAGGTGAAATACCGAAAATGCCGCTGTTGACGTTACTGGCGTCATTGTTCTGGTGCATTATGTTTTTTCTGCATAAGTTTCAAGATTGTGAGTATATAATAAATAGAACATTTGTTGGCTTGTCGTGAATATAGGATTTATTTTCATCTCGAGTGAGAAAACTCAACTTCCAAACCAACAAATATCCTGTATATATAATATATTCAAAGTTTTAAGAAGAAATGCAAGTTTCAGGGAATATTAAGTTTTGAGACAAAAAAATATTACTTTGTAGAAGTTTGACCTTGTCTGTAAAAAGTTTAAATACTGTGATCGCATGATGTTATTCTTTTGCAAAAGGTGTGAACCCAGAGTTTGCCCCTGACAGTGATCTTAACCTTTATATATTGGCATTGTCATAAAGTGCATAAATCGAAAGTTTTACGATACCCAAAGTTGTTTTTGGGACAATGGAATATCACTTTTTTCTTGGAAAACAAAGATAGATCCCTATCAACCTTCAAATTAAAATACTGTTTGTTTGCCCTTTATTGATCCAATATTTTAGACGTGGCCCTGGATTGCTATTACTTACTTCATCGTCTGTACTTATAACAGGGTACTCATCAGTAGTGTGACATCGTAGATGTTCCAGAAGACTGGATGGTACAGGTGACTGAATAAGTTCTGGAACGAAAGTACATGAAGACATTTTTTGCTTTCCATTTTTGGTTAAAGATATTGATGGTCGGTAGTTTGCAGTGTTGGATTTGTTGGCGATGTTGAATGCAGGAGTAACATTTGCACTTTTCCATATAGAGAGTAATACTCCAGTTTTAACTGATTTCTGGAAAATTATTTGTAGGATAGGAGGAATCTCTAAAAAAAGAAAAGAAAAAAAAAAGAGTTTTCAGAATAATGGATTTCATTTTGTCTGGGGCTGCAGCTTTGTTATGTTTATGTCGGTTTAAATTAGATAACATTTTTTTCTATTCCTTTAGTGGATATTTCTGTGCCAGACATTTTACTGCGTGCCTTACATTCCTCTGGAATTTGTTGACCCTCGTCTGCTAAGTTCTGGGAGGGGACCTAAAGGCCGTTGTGGTCTACCCTTTTCTTTTCAACACTCATTAATTTGTATTAACATATTACCAAATAATTGACATATTACCAAGCAAGACACGTATCTTTATGTTTACTTGTATGTCACTTAAATTATCTGCCACTGACCACAAATGTTAAGATGTTGATATCGCGAAAACGCATGTCACATAAACGAAATGGTAGTGCCTTCAATAAAGACTAATACATATAATAAAACAAAATTGTTATAAACAAACAAGTACTTCTATTCAATGCTGAGTATCCTTTTCTAAGATGTTCAATGTGTTTTAAGTACATATTCTGATAAGGTTCTTTTTTCTATTTTGGAATTATTCTCCCGCGATTTTTCCTCGCCTATATCTACTTCCGGTTTGTTCGACCTTAACACAATTCGCCTTTAATATAACTTAATCGAGGCTTCCCCGACTGCCAAAGTTTCAGATAGAAAATACTCTAAACTTTTATTTGTAACTGTACAGAAAATGTCATTTTCTTAAAGCAACAGAAAGGTCTGAACTTAAAGACATTTACGTTTGGAATGCTATGGTATGTCATAGACCTACATTTATATCGGTATGACTGAAATGCGAAAAGGGCCCTTTTCGCGAAAAGGGTTTTCAAACTACGAAAAGGGCCTGTTTTATGCAAAATGCATCAAAATTGTTTGGTTTTGGTGATTTAAATGTGAAGAATGTGTAATTATACTAAGAATATAATAAGAATATACTAAATAAAAGATGAAAGAAAGTCTTAATTCCTCAAAAATACGTATGTGTAGCGACAATTATCAGCTACGAAAATGGCCGGTCTGCGAAAAGGGCCCGTTTTATGCAAAGTATATCGTTATGTAGGTATTATTTATTTAGTATTTTGCATCATTTTCACATTGAACTTCAATAGACAAAACAAAACATAGAGTTTAATATATTTATTAGTTTAATGTATAATCACATAGTTGAGTTCGGAATTGTAAGTAATATCAAGTAATAACACAATATTTGTCAGGTAAAATACATGATAGAACATGATAAAACAGTATCACAATCCTTGTACGATATACATAAGGTATTATTTTGGCATAACAACAGAACAGAACAGAACAGATATTTTATTTAGACTTGTACAAAGTACATCGTCATTCAGAACATATATACAATATACGAATATAACAAAGTCACGTAAATCAACTGTCAGTATAGTTTACATCATCATAGTTAGAGGATGAACAATATTATATTTATACTAAGCATTCAAAATAGAAAGTATAACATTTAAAGCACATTTAAAGCACATTTTATATACCTCGCTAAATTTAGTAATATATCATTGTTTGAAGTTCATCAATTCTATATATTTGAACATAGATGGCCTCTGGTGGTAATATATTTTAATATTTTTCTTTCTTAGTTCATTGTAACATTGACACACACATATAAAATGGTATTCGTCTTCCAGATCTTGTGAGTTACAACATAAACAATATCTTTTATTTCTCGGTATGCGATTTCTTGCATACCGTCCAGTTTGTATGTTAAGAGAATGTGCAGATAATCTTATTCTAGAAACAAAGAATCTCAAATTGCTGGGTAAAACATTTAGATAGTGTTCATATGAAAAATCAGATTTAAAATATTTATAGTTTTCAAGAACAGCACTGCTATCAATTGACCCATACCACTCTTGCTTAAAACAGTCAATTATTCGTTGTTTAAGGTATTATTTTGGCATAACAACCACACTCTTGAGTAATGTCTTTGCAAAACTAGTGAGTATGGAGCAACGAAGCTTCAACATCCAACCTTCCTTGTCGCCTGGGTGGACGAGGTCCAGATCGTAGTGCTGTGGGTATTTCAATCTCTTTCCCGTGTCTACGAAATTTTCTTTGAGGTATTTACTGAGTTTCTTGTTCACTGCTTTTCTAATGTTATTGAATTTTTGTTTTGTCATTCCAGTCCATTTCGGGAATTTATCTCTCTCTAATATGGCCGACACAAACACTCTTTCCACACCACACATTTTCATTTCCTCGACCATGCGCTTTAGATCGTCAAATATTCCCATCGGTGTGCACTCGTCTGTGATGTTGTTGCCGCCCAATACTACGAACACATATCTGAAAAGAGAATTTGACATTTATTATAAATGCATTTAAGGCAAGAAGTTATACATATTTGTATTATAATTATTTCCATACAGTTATAGAAAAATGATTTTTACAATATAATATACATAATATACTTTGATATTTATAGATTTCTATAGATAATTATTATATTTATGATATATGTGTTAAATCAGCTTATTTAGATGGTTACCTGGGTCTATCTGAACTAGGCTATTAAACATAGTCTCGAACTTGTTTCGTGTCGACATCCCTGGAACCCCGTAGAAATTACATTTATATTTAAATCTCATATCTCCACGAGTAAATTTCTCAAGTCTAGAATATATAGCTATCACCAAATAGCGTACGTCATTTTGATCAGTTATGGTTGAAAATAAAATCTTCACGTTTATATATCATGTTAACTGGCTGTTACAGAATTCACTCAAACATTTAATTTGGTAATATGAGCATTGTTTATTATAACCTTAATTAATTTTGGCTTGGATTCCAATCACTCAACCACGTATGTCAAGAGCATTTTGATATTTGGATAAGTGTCAAAATTTCACGAGTATGTGAATCGTCCAATTTTTTCACTAATTACTTTAATCCGCACATTTGCGTGTGTCGATACGATTAATGACACGCGTCGCATCTACAGGTATTCTTTGCTTTGCACAGAAGCGAGGTGTTAATAGGATTAACGACACGTGTTGATTGTGATTTAACTCAGAAGAAACTAAGTTGATAAATTGTTAGCAATAATGTAGAAATAAATGACTGACAATTAGTTTAGGTAGACACTATTGAATTTAATGCCTTCGTTTATAACGAAATTGTTTATTTTTTTTATGTTAATACGAGAATAACGCACAGAAGCCTTCGTAGATACATGTACGTGTTTATTGTGATTTAAAAGAAATTAATAAAGTTGGTAAATTGTTAGCAAAAAAATATTGATGCAGATTAGTTTAGGTACACAATTTAAAAATGTTAATGTTTTATGTTATGTGGAGACACTTGTCGCAATTACAGTATTTCTTTGCTTCGCACAAAAGCGAGGTGTTAGTAGGATAAAACGGCACGTGTTGATTGTGATTTTACTCAGAAGAAACTAAGATGCTAAATTGTTAGAAATAATGTAGAAATAATTGATGTAGATTAGTTTATGTAGACACTATTTAATAAATGTATGTGACTGTGAAAATTCAAATGTTATGTGATTGTGAAAATTCAAATGTTATGTGATTGTGAAAATTCAAGCATGGAGATCACGGGGTGTACAACACTCCGACTGTCCCATGTCCGATGGGTTTTAAGGCGCACCAACACTATGAAAGGTTATATGGCGCCTAAGGGAAAGGGAAAGGGACGGGCCATGATAAGAGCGCCCCTCGTGGTGTGGCCTGGATACAGTTGGATAAATCGATTTATTCTTGTATGATTATAAACAACATCAAAATTAAAATTAATTCATATTAACTCGATTAAATCTGATTTATCCATCTGTAACTGAACGCTTTTCGACTTAAATAAACATATTATTTTAATAAAAAAAAAGTATCAAAAACAGGTCTATTGATACATTTAAACATCACCTTTAAAATATATTGTTTGCTAGTTACTTATTTATTCATGTCCTTTCACGTTCGTTAACGGCTATGTACGGCCCTTTTCGTCATGCATATACCCTTTTCGTAGTGTATGTGACTCGCTTCTAGTGCATAACTTTGAATTAAATAAGTTTAATAAGATACTTATTGTTTGAGTTTCTTTGAAAAGCACACATTTTTTTTATTACTTTTATTGATGAAAACAAAGTTACATGAAACAAATCACTATATTACATAAACATATTTATAATAAATAAAACCAAATCCTTGATAAAACGGGCCCTTTCGCAGACCGGCCCTTTTCGTAGCTGATAATTGTCGCTATACATACGTATTTTTGAGAAATTAAGACTTTCTAAAATATTTTACTTAGTATATTCTTATTTTATTCTTAGTATAATTACACATTCTTCACATTTAAATCACCAAAACAAAACACTATAGATGCACTATGCATAAAACGGGTCCTTTTCGCAGACCGGCCCTTTCGTAGCTGATAATTGTCGCTATACATACGTATTTTTGAGGAATAAAGAATTTCTAAAAGATTTTATTATGTATATTCTATTATATTCTTAGTATAATTACACATTCTTCACATTTAAATCACCAAACCAAACAATATTGATGCACTTTGCCTAAACAGGCCCTTTTCGCGAAAAGGGCCCTTTTCGCATTTCAGTCATACCCCATTTATATCCATAAAAATGTCTATGTTTACTAAATATTTCAACAAATGTTATTTAAGAGTCCAACTATGGCTTTATTTTATGCTACTTTCTGTTGTTGTTGCAATATTGTTATACCCACGTTTTTGAAGAAAATAAGGTATATTAAAATCGCCTCCGTTTGTCGTCTGTCCGTCCATTACCACATCTCCTCCTAAACCGCTGAACGGATTCAACCAAACTTAGGGTATGACTTCACCATATGATGACGGCGTGCAAGAGCAACATTATTTTTGATTCCAAGCCCAGGGGGGTCAAAAGGTCAATACACTAAAAATTCAATTATATCATTGTTCCATATAATATGTTTTTCTCCTGTATGTGTGTGTGTTGTGGTGGTGATGGAGGTGGGTAGTTGGGGTGTAGGGAAGTTGTAAGGGGCATCATAAGGTCCAGTATACACAAACTTCAATTGCAGTGTCATTTTTCTATTTATACCCACGTTTTTGGGGGGAAACAGGGTATATTAAAATCGCCTCCGTTTGTCCGTCCGTTCTGTCCGTCCATCCGTTACCGCATCTCCTCCTAAACTGCTGAACGGAATTCAACCAAACTTAGGGTACTAACTTCACCATATTATTTCGAACTCGACGTCTGCCCGTGGGGCCCAGGGTTGGTGGGTTGTTGTGTGTGACAGTGTGGGTGGGATGGATTTGTATTTTTATTTATTGATAATTATGTCTGAAATGAAACATTATGAGGATGGGATTACACTGTATACATGTGTTTCTCCTACGTCATCAGTGGCGCCTGGAGAAAGGGGCATCAAATACACTAATAAATCAATTACGGTGTCATTTTTTTTCATACTTTTGCACACATTAATTGGTATAATAGTCGTCTATGAAAGAGATAGACAGCATGTCAAATGATTTATTATTTAAACTCGAGTCTTCCCTGGGGTTGGGGTTGGAGGGTGTTGGTGGTGGTTGGAGGGTAACAAGAGGTCGATTTTTTTTAAATTATGTCTCAAATGAACATTTTGATGAAGGGATTACAGTGTATATACTGTGGGGCTGGGATTGTATGGGGGTGCGTGGGGATGGGTAGTGGGTGTATAATTTGCTCCAGGGTCACCATGGGACTCTGGGATATGGGTCAAAAGTTCAAATACACAAATATCCTAAACTTTTTTTATTAGTTTACAGTGTCATAGATGCATACAGAAAAACTTAAATAATACTATTTCTGATCTGAGTATCAAAGGACGATCAAAACAATTACATGTAAAATGGATATAGTATTAAAGGGAATTGATCTGTGTGAAGAAAACCTGGGTATTTTGTTGATGGCACGCCGTCGCATTCGTTCTAGTACATTTGGAACTGTACAGAATTCGCCATTGTTCCCAGCAGGAGTCTGCAACTTGTCTCAAATTAAAGAGAATATTAGCCTTTGTGTAGTGATATTACTATAGACTTTCTGTCTTAAATATAGGAAGAGACAATAAAGAACGAGATTTTGCAGTTTACCTTGTGTCATATAAGATTATGTGAGACTTGAGTAAATGCACAATCTCTGCTCATTAGATCTCTAAGTAAAAAGAATCCGTACCGTACATCATTATCATAAGAACATGTCATAAGTACATTAGCCTTACGTATATGTTATAGTTCATTCATTCGAATTTGAAAGAAATAAGTTCAATGTGGTGACAGCGACCGTAGAACTTATTTGTTTAAAATTCGAAGTATAACCGACGTATAGCGTCCATTCCTTTCATCTGCACATGAGTAGTAGTTGTACAACGCCCAAGGTTTAGTAGCAACCCTCTTAATTGACAGTTGTCATAAGTGAATTCATATAAACGAATATCGTGGGACCGTCCCTGATTGGTCAATGGGTACAGTAAAATGACAGGTGTTACATAGGCCAATTTAGACAATAATTTGAGGTTATTATGCGAAAATTATTTTTGGTTTAAAATATGTCATTGTATTGTTTGCCTTTCCCTACGTCAACAAATATAAAACAATACGAGAGTCATTCAATAAGTTATGTCACTAACGCGTTTTTACAATTATGTGCTCGTTGTGAGTGTTGATGTTTGGTACCAAATGAAAGAGAGTTTCAATATCATTCCATTGATGGTAAAATAAATGCTGTATCTTTTGTGTGACGAAAGTTATGGAACATTTAATATACATCACTTATACATACTGAGGCATTTTCGTCCTGAGTTTTTTTCAGGTATGTTAATTGTTACTTTTTCAAATGCCTGTTTCTCTTTAAGTACTTGTCGAAGACCTTTGAAATTTCTCATACATTACCATTTATATCTGTGCATTACAGGATGCAGAATTTAAGCGTGGTAGATGAAAAGGCATTGTCTTAGAAATTAACATTTTAAGCTAACGTGTAAAATTAATTTAATGATAAATGGACATTAAATGGAAGGGCAGTCTTCTGAAATAGCGTTTTTGGATGATCAATATTTTCACTAAAAATTGTACAAAATTCTACAATAATGTGTTGAATATGAAATTTGAACACTGAAGGACTAGGATTTGTAAAAAAATATGAAAACATATTAATACTATGAGAATAATTACGACATTTAAAAGATATTATAACATTTCCGTAAACAGGATTAAGAAAATCAGTGTTATTTCTGCTAAAATTAAGGGATATGCATTCACTCATATCTGGTTTGCAGCAAGACCTTTCCAAATTCTCGATAATCATTTTCATGGATTATGGGCGAATAGATTGCGTACAAGAAAATTTAAAAGCATAGAATTATTCAAATAATTTTTACAACGTTTTGTAACAAGGACATTTTCGGAGATGCCAGTATCCAAAAGGTGTGGTAGGGGGACGTAATTCAGGGGTATACATAACCGGAAACTTTTCATTTTTGTTGTGGAATTTAAGAGAGCGAACCCAGTAGTACTATAAATGCACTACTTTATCTCAGTGTAATATCCAGTTCAAAGGATATATGTCTAGTGACAGAACTTTTTGAAGCACCCTCGTAAGCTTCAACTACCCAATTGTTTTGGCCTACATACCAATTATTTCTAAACTAGGCATCACAATATGTTTTATCATTAATTTGTTACCAACCTGTATATATGTAACACAATTGTTATAATTTATTTCTATGAAAACGCATCCACTTGAAAGCGTTACAGTTTTGTAGTTCAATCGTATCTCCAATCAAGTTTGGAACAATGAGAATACTACTGACATGTCCTTAGGTGGGTGCTTAAGAATAACAGGTATAATTTAATTGTATTAGCCTTTATCATCTGTAGTTGACATTTGAGAGTTTTGTTTCATCAATTCACTCGTATTAGGCATAACATAATAATATGTTTATTGTCTTACAAAAGGCGGATAACACGATAATCGTTCAAACAACTAAACAAATATAGAGAAGAGTCGAGCAAAATGTAAATACGTTATAATATATGTTTAAATAGTATCTACTCAGATTTAATGAAACGAAACTATTGACTGCAGCAGAGAAAACAGGGAAAAGTTCAGATTTCTTGTGAATCGATTTATTTAGTATTATTGTTCTCAACAATCATAGTCATAAAAAATCTTTACTCATTTTTTTCATTTGCAAGATATATGCATTTAGCTTATCTATTTAATAAACCGAACTGAGTCTATTCAGCTTGCATGAAATGTCTGTTTTGTTAGCAAGGAATCAAAATATTTTGGGAGACAATGTTTACGTATAATTTGATAATGTCATCATCTTTCCCGGTAAAGTTTTTTCATATTCAATATTATGAAACGCGGGGCTTAATTTCTCTATATTTGGAAGTCCAATACATTGAACTTATTGAAATCACTTAAAGGGACAATGTCCTCTTTTAGCTTATAAAACACAAAATAATTACATTGAAAAACATAACACCATTATTGAAAACTTATTGAATAAAACCAAGATTGTTTGACGGAATTCAATAGCGGTGGGTTTGTACTCGTAAACATAGATATAAAAATCGAACAGGAAAAGCAGCATTTAAGGACGACAGTCAACCACAAACACACACAGAAACAAAGAACAACGTTAAAGATGAATTAAAAGCCAAATAAGATATCACAAACACAAAAGGGTTGGCAACTGGGCTACCGCCTTGGAACGGTCAGTGGCAAAAAAGGCCACTGGGGGTGTTAAACCAGGTTTTAGGGTACAACAAACCTCACACTTACCCTACCGTCAACCCAATAAAACGGGGCAGTGCAAATAAAGAAATCCCCGCCATGAACTATTCCCTAACCAACAAGGCAGCATTAATAGGCAATATAAGTAAAACACAAAGATGCTCGTGTATATATATATACAAAAGACAATAGCCTACTTTAAACATATTTTATTGCTTTTCTTCTATATACAAGCAAAAGGGTTGAGCCACAAGTTCTTCCAACATTAATAAAGGCCCGTCCCAACAATATTGTAATTAACAGCTAACAAGATGGCAATACAATTAACATAAAATATTCAAATACATTTTTCGATGAACAAAAGAAGAAGAAAAAAGGAGAGGAGTAAGTAGAATAAAGTTCTAGGAAATACTAAACAAGGAATGGGTGAGGAAGCTGTGGTTGTAGGATCCTGCCCCGAGCGGTTGTCATAACAGTGTATATAATGTCTAGTCATCAAATCGTTTAGTATCTTTAATGTATATTTGAACATGTTTAAAACTAGTGCTATTATCTTTATCTGTATAACTATCTTCTCCAAATAAAAATACACGAACGCTGAGCGAGTGAAATGGACGGGTAGCATGAAAAAGACGAAGTCGTTCATTTAAATAAAACGGACATTGCATAAAATAATGTTCGGCGTCCTCCTTTTCATGCCAACACTTCTCACAGGTTGCGTTTTCTTTGATTTTGTTTATAAACAAATCATATTTCAGGTTACTGCATTTGTTTCTTATCCGTGCATGAAATACAGACAATCTACGAATTCCAGAAAAATAGAAAATAGGTATTTGGATTAATGGGCGGATTAAAGTATTGATTTGTAATAAGAGTTTTAAAAGCAGAAAGAGAGTCTGCATTTCGTATGTGTTCAGGTATTGTATTCCATAACGATATACACGAGGGAATAAACGAATTACTAAATAGCTGCGTTCTCGTATGAATAGATACGTAATCATTTGAATTTCTTAAGTTGTAAGGGGCAACTCTGCCAACTATGTCAGGGAATAAATTTGAAAAAAAATCGGGCAAATAACCAGCTTTAACATTATAAGCAATAATTTGTTTGGTATTTTCTTCTATCTTCTAATGGTAACCACCCAATTTCGGTATATAAATTACGAATAGACGTTGATCGTGTTAATCCAGTGACGATGCGAGCTGCTTCATGTTGAATTTTTTCTAAAGTGTCTTTTTCGTATTGTGTGCAGCCGTCCAAAATAACAGAAGCATATTCAAGTACTGGTCTCAAAAACGATAAATATATTTGGTTTAAAGCTTTACGATTGATTAAAAACTTTATTTTCCGCATCATTCCTAATATTTTAGAGGCTGACGTAGTAATATTGGTAATATGTTCGTGCCATTTACCGTCATGACTAAACTTTTATGGTGTTCAACAAAATTAACTGGCATATTATTAAAAATCAACGAGGGTTGTTGTATATGTCTTCTGAGAGTAAAAATAATAGCTTCAGTTTTAGTTGGAATAAAATCTACAAGCCACTGTTTAGACCAAGCAGATATAATAATAAGATCGTGATTTAAGATTCCCTCAAGATCTGACCACAAGGGTCAATACTTGGACCACTTCTATTTATTATGTTTGTCAATGATCTACCACTTTATGTAGAAAATGCAAACACAGACATATTTGCTGATGATGTAACATTGTCTACGTCTGGTCCTAATCTTGAAATTATACAAGAAAATAGCCAGCTTAGTCTCAAACAAACAGAGCAATGGGCTAAGCAAAATAAAATGTTAATAAATGAAATGAAAACAAAATATATGATTATAGGTACATCTCAAAAGTTGTCTAAACTTAATAATGAAGTAAAACAATTATATGTTAACAGTACAGCAATAAAAAATGTACAGAGTCAAAAATTATTAGGGGTATATATTGATAAAAACCTGTCATGGGACGTCCATGTTGATAATCTTTGTACTTCTTTAACAAACAAAACTAATCTTTTGTGCAAAATCAAGAAATTTCTCACACATGAAACAAGAATTATGTATTACTATGCATATATACAACCAATTTTGGATTATGGTGACACTATTTGGGGAAATTGCTCTAGCAACAATATTAATAGAATCCAAAAAATCCAAAAGAGAGCTGCTCGGATCATCCTTAATAAGCCATATGATGCATCTTCAAAACCCTTATTTAAAGAGCTTAAATGGTTAAATATCCATGATCGAATACAATTTCATAAAGCAGTGCAGGTTTACAAATGCGTCAATAATCTTGCTCCAGACTATCTTACATCTTTGTTTCAAAAGGTTCATTCCTCTTATAAATTAAGGACTTGTTCAAATGGTGATCTAATCGTCCCGAAACATAGGCTAAGTATATACAAACAAAGTATTCGTTATTCTGGTGCTGTCATATGGAACTCGATCGCACCTCCAATGCGACAAGCCAAACATATCAAAGAATTTAAAAAGAAATATTATTCCTATCTTTTAGGTAATACTAGTTAATTTTAATTTGCTTGCATTTGGTTAAGTACTTTAAAATAACTTTAAAAGATTTATATATAGGGACTTTTGATTTTACAACAGTAAACTCTTCAGAATTGTATAATATTGTATGTATATAACCATGTGTGTGTGTTACATGTTTCTTCATTTGATGGCCTCAAGGGAGAACAATTTGTAAATTGATTGAGTTACCATCATTAAATAAAGCATTTATTATTATTATTATTATTATTATAATATTAGACGAAGTACTTGCAAGAGATGTATCATCTGCAAAAATACGAGTTATACTAATAAGATTGTCAGCAATGTCGTTGATATATATAACAAACAATAATGGACCCAATACTAACCCTTGAGGGACACCAGCAGATGTCCCTTTAATGTTCGAGTAACTTGAACCGATAAATACCTTTTGGGTGCGTTCTGTTAAATAATAGCCTAGAAACAATTAAAGAAGTACACAATGACTTGACAGAAGACAGAGCAACAAGAGAATAAACCACTGAGGACACGACAAGACAAGAGCCCACACTAAAATTATACTCGCGAGTAATAAAAATCTAACGTCGCATTAGTCGACCTCGCTGCCGACTGAGCTATACGGGACAGATGCATTAAGGAAGACATAAGTAATGTGGGTCCCACATTGTTTACAAATAATAAATAAAACTTCTTTTTTTAAAACTCATAAATGTATTACGACAGACCTATTTGGGTATATGCTCATGTTTTCATACATACATTTTCACTAATAACAAATCAGACAGTTATTTGGCTATGCTCAATACTACATGGACCCAAAATGAAAACTTTACATATATAGACTTCAAAAGTATATATTTTGTTGATAAATGTATATTCGGGGTTAATTTTTTTTGTCATCGAAGCTTCAGTGCCATGTCGATATGTTTGTGTAATTATTGGATAAAAATCAGATATTGCATAATTTTTTATGAACAGTTGAGAGGGGTCGAAATGAAAATTCCTGCTGAAAAATGAAAATGATCGCACAGCATTTGGAAACAAGAAATTACTGACTGAGTGCGCTAAGTGATGTTATAAAAAGTATCAGTAACCAGTGTGACCTCCATTTTTACGAATGCATTGCAGAGTACGTCGCCTCATTGAATTTACGTAACGTTGTATGAGCGCGTTTGGAATACGTTGCCATTCTAACAGAAGTGCATTTTGGAGGTCATTTATAGTATCAATTTGATGATTGGACCTGGCCCTCCGACCCAATTCATCCCATATGTGTTCTATGGGGTTCAAGTCCGGGTATAAAGCGGGCCAAGGCAAGACGTTAACGTTATTTGGAGCAAGGAATTGTGTGGTTATACGCGCCGTGTGAGGCCTTGCATTGTCATGCTGGAAAGTTCCAGGTCCGTTATTTTGCATGAATGGTATCATTGTGTTGTTTAAAACATTGATGTAACGTTGAGCATTGACATTTCCTTGGGTAATGACCGGATCAGTTTTCAGATTTCCCATTATCCCACCCTAGACCATAATACTGCCACCACCAAATCTGTCTATCGCCCAAATACAACAATCTGCAAGTCGTTCATTTCTACGGCGATAGATGCGTATTCTGCCATCTGCATGGCTGACAGTAAACCGCGACTCATCGCTGAAAAGTACCGATTGCCACTGGTTGCGCGTGATTGGCAAATGACGTCGTGCCCATAACAGTCTGGAAGCTCGGTGACGAGGTGTGATAATCTGTCCAGTATATGGACGACGAGCACAAATAGGAACTTGGTTCTGTCTCAAACGATTTATGGTCGTCTGTGCATGAACCCCGTAACGCCGAGCAGTAATGGTTGCTGGTAAAAACGATTACGTAGGTGAGTCAACGTGATAACGCAATCAGTACGTAACGTTGTCGCACGTACGCGACCGGGTCTTAGACCCAGTAATGTTGTACCGGTTCACAAGATTATGAATAGTATGTCTGGAGCAGCCAAAATGACGCGCGACGTTATTTACCATTGACCCCGCCCTGAGCATACCAATAGCTTGGTTTCTCTGATCTTCAGAAAGACGTGGCATCACTAAATGCAAAAGTTTTTTAAAAAAAAAATAACTTGTTATTATCAGTGCTGAGCAGCAAATGATTACTTGTCGGTGTAAACCTGTAAAAGAAACACCTGTTGCTGCGCACGTGCAAAGTAAGGAACACGTTTTTCATGTTTGGACGCATGAATTGACCGGCGATTTTGCATAATTTATAATTGCATAATCGTTATCCGCAATGAAATCGTGATAATCATGTGTAAAACTTACAACAACATGTATGCAAACAAAACAGATATTCAAACAAATAAAGTGTAAAGTTTTCATTTTGGGTCAGTGTAGTATCTACTTACTGACGGACAGTCTCCCTTTAATAGATACATGCGCATTTTGTTCCGATATGAAAATAAGACAAAACTGAAATCTCTCGATGCTCATTGGATGTAAGATGTGGTAGAAGTTCTATAAACATGGATGAAATTAAATATACATGTATTTTATTTTAATAGTAACACACATATCAGTCTATTTGTAAAGCAATACATGATGAACGGATTGTACGGCACGGTACACTATGGTACGGCTTTACTCGCAAACACTATGCATATTACCTGCAATAATCTCCGTACCAGAGCACCACAGGTACGGTACGGCTCTTACTCCTAACTATTGTATTCCATGCATCTTCTGCTCCTCGGAACATTTCTTTTAAAACAAGTATTAATCAAACTCTGTTATATTTACTGTCTATTAAATTGTTTCTCTCATAAGCATCACTGTTTCACATATTAACCAGTTTAATAAGTATAAAACAAGCGAATACTCAAAAGAATATCATAGAAGCTTTCATCACAATCCATACATTCTCGTTTGCCAGAGTGATAGACAAATTAGGATGAGATTAAAGACTGTTCCTAAACGAAGAAGGAGACAAACTCGCGTCAGGAAGTCCAAGAGAGCAGCAAGGCAGTAATGAAGCCAAACGTCATTTATCCTCTTCATTGAAGCGGAGACCCTAACTAGTACTACTACTGCTGCTGCTGCTGCTGCTGTTGCTGCTGCTGCTGCTGCTGCTGCTGCTGCTACTGCTACTACTACCACTACTACTACTACAACACCACACACACACACACACACACACACACACACACACACACAAAAAACAAAAAACATCCAAGCTGAAATGATTCTGGAATTACATCAAGTCCTTATATGGAAAGATGGTAGCTCTCCATGAAAAACAATCAAGTAAGAATATGAAGTTTGTCACAATTGGTACGTTTTGAAGACTTGAACTTATTTTGTTCTGACCTCGAGATTGAGTTTGACAGTACAAATAAAACAATATCCATTGGCAAGGTCTAAGTATGTTTAACAGGTATGCGGTGTTTCTATTTTCCAACATTGATCACATTGTGTTTTTGTTGTATCTTAAAGGGAATGTAGCGACACAGCCAAACCATCTTTATTATTGAGAGTTCTGAAAAAACTTGAATAAGGGTGAAAGAATTATCAAAATTGGATGATAAACAAAGAAGATATGATCATTTGAAGGTTCTGTTGAAACGGATATGGAAGCCGCCATTTTTAGAGCTATGACGTCACAGTTCTAAATGACCATATATGGAATATTTATACATATGAGCATTTAAAAGGAAAAAAATGTCAGCAACTATAAAAATATGTACATACTGGCAATAATGCTTTATATGACCAGTAAAGGATTTTGCATTTATTTGCAGTGATTTTCTTTGCTTTAAATGATATTTGTCAATATTCCATATATGGTAATTTAGAACTGCGATGTCATAGCTCTCAAAATGGCGGCTTACATATCCGTTTTATAACAACCTTCAAATGGTCGTATCTTTTTTGTTCATCCGATTTTAATAATTCACATTTCCTCAAGTTTTTCAGAACTCTCAATAACAGAGCTTTTTTGGCTGTGTCGCTACATTCCCTTTAACACTAGTAGGTCAGTAACACATGTAGGTCGTAGATCTGCATTGAAGCTATTAACCTACTTGTAAGGCTACTGGTACGTATTTCGTATAAGTCATACAGCTTGAGCATTGTCACACTAGTACCTTTATACAGATTTCAACTTGATTTTGTCTTAGTTTTTAAGGTCAAAACAATCAAACAAATGCCCATGAAAACAAGATAATAGCAGGAGCAAGTATATTTACTCCCTGATAAAAGTATCATCCGTCCTGCCATAAAGTTCTATAGGGTTGTCTTGACTTTTGTTATCACCCGTGTGTGTATTTCTAAGGATTATAGTCCCTCCACCTACGACAGGCGTCCTACCTGACGATTATAGGCACAATGTCTGGACTTTTATCTGTGTGTTGTTGTGTGATGTGATGATATGTCTACTTGAAGCAGCGAACTCAATGGTTTCTTTATAGTGCTGCCACACTGGAATACCACGCCGTAGTAGACATGATGCCGAAGGTGATAGGAGAATTGTAATGATATGCGTTCGTGCGTCCGTCACACATTGTTTTCCATTCAACTTCTCCTACAAGCGTTATTCGATGTTCATGAAACTTGGTAGAAAGTATCAGTCTGGTGTCTAGTAGCGCATATTGTTGGGCGTTTTGGCTAAATAATATTTAGCATCGTCACTGGACTTTGCAGTTCTTCAAGTTTAAAGCGTTTTCGCTCAAATTATCCTACATTTGTCATCCGATTTTCATGAAACATGTTAGGAAGTATCAGTATGTCAATATGATATCCAGTAGCGCATATTGTCAGGGCGTTTTGGTTGAATGAATTTTTGGCTGTGTTGTGGGACTCTAAAGTTGTTCAAGTTTTGCAGTGTTAAGCATTTCCGCTCAACCTGTACAGAACTTTGTCGATTTGCGATTATCACGCAATATGTATTTCTGATAGATAACTGACAATAACAACAACAACAGTCGGAAGTGGAATTATATCGAGTTTCGTCCATGACAAAATTCCAGAACAATCGACGTGAAACTTGGACATAAACAATCCACTAACATCCATCTTGTCTAAGGATTTTTTTCATTTTCAAATCGTTCATCAGTATTTCTAAAGATGGCTCCACCCAAAGGAAATGGCGGACAGAGTAAATCGGAATATAAAGACAAGGAAAAACCAATGGCAATTAGGATAAGCAACATAGAAGCTGCAAAGGGTATGGTATGATTTGTTTACAGTGGTAACCAACAAGTTATGTGAATAAGATTCAACTTGTTTAACTTTGAACGCGTCGTTTATTTGCTTGATATTCATTTCATTTTTTCAATAAAAAGAAATAGTGAAATATAATAATTCTTTACATTATTTCGTGTTTGTGCTTGTTTTTGCTTTTCGATAAAAAACAGAGGGAACCAGGATTTTCCTTGTAACTTCACAAGTTAAAGGTTTATAGACCTGCGGTTTTGTGAAGTGGCCTAGGGTTGTTGGGGTCGAGGGTGCACATAACTGAAGTAACCCAAGGGAGAAAAGTGCAGCCGGGGACC
This sequence comes from Cyrtodaria siliqua, assembly GCA_037043455.1. Taxonomy (NCBI): domain Eukaryota; kingdom Metazoa; phylum Mollusca; class Bivalvia; order Adapedonta; family Hiatellidae; genus Cyrtodaria; species Cyrtodaria siliqua. The sequence continues at coordinate 71,053 of JAWPHD010005175.1, forward strand.
CCTCGCTTACAGGTCGAGTGCTCTACCAACTGTGCTAACTGGGTCATCGGGTACCCGCTATCACCACACTACTCCTCGTTGCCAATGAAGTAAACCATGGGGCCAGTACGGGACTCAAACACAGGACCCCTCGCTTAAGGGCGAGTGCTCTACCAGCTGAGCAGACCGGGCCTCCGGGTACCCAATCACATGACACAAGCCTGAACACTTCTTGCTATGTGCTTATTTCAGCAAAGTACCTTGGTGTTGAATTTTCAGAAGAACAAATATGGAACACACGTAAAATAAACGAAAAAGCAAAGCAGTCATTAGGATGTGCAGTAAAGGAAGAAAGAGTATAAGCAGGCTTCTCAATAGACTTAAAAAGTGAAGAGTCAAATCACCCTCGACTCATAAATCCCAAGGGTCAAAATTGAAATGTCGAAAGTAAAAAAATGTCGAAAGTCAAATTTAAATCGAACAAATCGAAGCGCCGTTTTATAAAACATTCTTTAATTTTTGTGAATTCTGTAAACATTTTATTGCCAAGAAAGGTGTGCAAGGATATGCATTTGAACTTAAAAAACCACTATTCCATTTTACAATAATGTGTCATGTCAAAGATTCAAAGTTATGAAAGGCTGTTTAATAAGTTGGGGTCCACATCTGTTAAAATTATAAGTTATTAGTTATATTATATATTATAAGTTATTGGTGTTATTATAACACTAGCTCTCTTATTTTCTGCTTCTTAGGGGTCAGACATTCACCTAGGGTGCATCTATAAACGTCCGTATGTTAAAAAAAAGGCACCCGAAGACGTCAAATAAATGAGACTACCTCAGACAGTGCATCCCCAACATACCGGCCGTTTCGTAGACTGCGATGACATAAATGAAAATATACTTCTTTGCGCCATTTGTGTATTGAACATGCATACATTTTGAACATACATAAATTAATAAAGTCCGTTACTCGACAGCACAAAAAAAGTATGTCAACACATAATATCACAATGCGTAATGTCCGGTAAGTTTTGACTGAACGTTAACCCATGTTAAAATACACACTGTTTATGTACATTTCGTCGATTTATAAATATTTAAATTATCCTCATTAAAATTATATTTCTTCGTACTTTAAAACGTGCGTAAAACAAAATTAACAAACAACAAACACAAATAAAAAACAGCGTTACAAACTCAAATAGTCAATTTTATTTTTGCCGATTTGATATTTTTCACATGTTTGACCGCTAGCATTTGTTTTATCTCAGTTCGGTCTAATTAACCGGTAATCAATCAGAAGATGGTAGCAATCAGTTAAACAGTTAATCCAATCAAGTCATAATAGTCTCCACCCACAAAAAGCATCATAAACTTCAAAGGTAATCGTTAAATTATTAACACAGCAGCGATTAGATTACACAGTGACACCATTTACAGACCGGTTATTTCCGTCTCTTTGCCACAAGCTGTGACAGCAGCGAATTTGATTGGTCGAGAGGCGATCAAGGTCGTCAGGCAAGGTGTCGGTCACTGTTATGCAGCGCGTGTTCATTATTGTGATGTTTGGGCTATCGAAAATAGGTACATGTGTATTGGATTGATGCTTGGAAGCAAATACGCACGCGTCATAAAAACGCACAGGTGGTAAATTAGCTGCGTCACAATTGGGTCAAACTTAATTTCCATGAGTCAAAACGCTTGTGTACGCATCTATTGAGAACCCTGTATAAGCATAACAAAATACACTCGAGATACCAACTTGTGTACCCTTCACCTGACTGGTCTCTCCAAAATGAAAGCTACATTTACCTTGAAACTGCCAAACGGAGGGCAGCACGCTGTCCGTAGCAATTGACTATGGATATTATTCAAGCATCACATACATGCTCCACTCCTGTACTTGAGAAGATTTGTTGAAGCCTAAATAGTAGATTGTCCCTTTGTTACAAGATAGCTGTCTCACTTGAATACTATTTCGTACTGACAGACTGTTCCAGACACCTGCACCCACTTCATTTTAAGCAATCTCATTACAACTGTATCCTAATTAAGCTTTGATACTCTCCGCTATAGGATCGGACTGCACTCCCTTGTCGGTCACGTCAGATCGACCTTCCATCTTATCAATATTCATCAGAAGTTCAACTTAATTCAACCAATGAAATCGCAGGTTTCATATGCACATCAGATAGCGCTCGAGTGAACTGAAACGAAAATCCACGCAAAAAAACAGATCTATATCCGAATAAAGACAATCTTCGTGTGTTATTGCTGTGGATTGCACGATATGCACTAAATGGCATGTTTTATATCAAGATACGACAGCGTTTTTTTTCACCATTTTGGGAATGGGACCGTGGCCGGTCAAATTGGAAAAAAACACGCGATTTTTCTCAAAATTGGGAAAAAAACGCGCGTTTTTTCTCAGAATTGGGGAAAAACGTTTTTTTTTGTATTTTGTGAAATATTACATATTTATTGATGATTTGCATAATAAAAATATTTTCACAATTGTAATGTTTCAAGTTTTTAGTGTACTTCACTGTGTTTTCACAGAATAATTTCTCTGTTTTTGTTGTCCCTGAAAATATTAACAATGCTGTTAAGTTTATTGTCATTTAGGGTTGCATCAGATTCTCCGCATATTCTCATGATTCCTGGCCCAGACGATTTCTGTTATTCGTCCTTTATTTAGTATTAACCCATCGCTCACTGAGGCGCTTGTTACATAGTAGAATATTCTAGCGGTAAAGCGTTTAGATAACATACAAGCGGTAAAGCGTTTCTGCAACGCATAAACAACATGGCGTCGTCCTCGGGTGACGAGGCTGTGTTTTGCGTTTCAATTTACACAGAAAAGCAGAAGAAACGTACAACCCTGGTAAAAAACTTTATTAAGAAGATTAATCTAAAACAGAACACTGGGAAGATCTATTACATCTGTGTATTGAGAATATCCCAGGAGAAAGATTGACGGAAAAACAACTTCGATTTGGGAATTTTTTAGTTGGAAATTGGGAAAAATGGTCAATTTTTTCAATTGGGAATGGGGCCGTTTATCGGTCCCATTTATATAAGGTAAAAAAACGCTGTACGAGGAAAATATTCAATAATGGTTGGTGTCAACGCAGTTATTTTGTGTTTATAAGCCAAAAGTTACGGACATTGTCTCTTTCAATTACCGAGCGTAGACTGCTCCAAAGCGTTTTACTGACATGCGCAGTGAAGCCATCTATACCAAGCAATTCTGTGGGCTGATCGGCTAATTGTAAGGTAAATCTGACGTGACCTGCAGTGGAGTATAGTCAGATCCTTGTAGTGTACAGTATTGTAAAGGGTCTGATTTTAATGGGATTAATTTTTAAGTAATGGACACTTTTGACGAATACAAATACTCTTAATTTTAGAGAACCATATTTACTGGAATGCCTTACCCCCAGATAGTGTCACCCTACCCAAAGTAGAGCTGCTGTTCAACTCTGCATTTAGTGGAGTAAAACATGCCTCGCTCTCTAAGTCGCGAAGTGATCCCATAAATGTTTTTCTTTTAACATTTACCAATTGTTATACTTTCTAACTGAATTAGGTATCTGTAACATCACGTCAGAGACGCGCCATCCGATCCCAAGTCCTCAGCAGGTGTTAGGGTTGATGGCAAAAGGCAGTGTGGAGGAATGGAAAATAGTATTGGGGCTTCAGAACCCTTGAGCGAATCACAAACCCACTGCTTCATTCATGGACAAGTGTTTACTTGCGTGCACAACATAGAGGTTGTATTGATAAAGATGTCTTGACTGCCTTAGTGCCAAGTAGTTTCAAGGTGATCCAGTAGCAAAGGGAGAGTTAGAGCCGTATTAAGTTTTTTCTACAACAGGGAGCATATTTGTGATGCTGGAAGTTTGTCTGTGGTCATGTTAAAGACTAGTGAGCTGCCCTGCTGACCGTTGTAATCTTTTAAGGGTCACATTTGATTTATTTCTATTTTCAGCCGTAGCCTCTGCTATTAGAACAAGTTTGGGACCACGTGGCATGGATAAAATGGTAATTATTTTGCCTCACTTTTTACATGTTTATGTACGGAATATGCAAGGGAATCTTCTGAGGCAAAACTGATCAGCTCGAAATCATTTCAAATGCTGTTAACAATCCTACAAGTCAACAGGAGGGGAACATAGCAAGTTGGCATATGGTTAGTTCCAGTTATTAAACTCATGTGATGTGCCATTGTGCATCTGTTGTGCTTGTGCAACATAACAGTTTATCCTAAAATGATATTTACAAAATATACATTTATACGCCATTGTGTATCTGTTGTGCTCAAGAAACAGAAACATAATTTATCCAAAGATGATATTTACAAATATACATTTCTACTATTTTCAGATCCAGGCCTCTAATGGTGATGTTACAATTACAAACGATGGTGCTACCATTCTCAAGCAGATGTCGGTGTTGCACCCTGCTGCCAAAATGGTAAGTGTGAACCCCTGTTATATCAAGACATCTGCCACTTTCAGAAGTTTTTAACCTAGGTTTTTAAATAAAACTTCATGCACCGATGCAGCTAGATAAGCACTCTTCAGACTGTTTAACACCGCTACATCTAGGCCTGCTTACTATAAACCGGACCAGAATGAGGACACCCTGACTGACATTGACCTACTTCCTACACTTCATCGACTTTGGGAGGGCTGGCGTGGCGCAGTCGGTAGCGCGGCGGATTTGTAACCGGAGGCTCCGAGTTCAGTCCTCCGTGGTGCCACTGAGTTTCGTCGGTGTGTTCTTGGACAAGACACGTTCCCGTAGCCCCGTCCATCGAATAGGGATGTAAACCGGGCGGTCTCGTGTATCGGTCTATTCTCCGAGCACGTTAAAGAACCATAGGAATCTATTCGATAATAAGAGTAGGGCAGGTTCCCGGATTCCTATGTATCCTTCCCCTCTCTCTGGGGCGGCTCTAAATAACCTATACTGTGTTGATGAGCCGTTAAACAACATTCAATTCAATTCATCGACTTTGGTAAGACTGTCATAAGCTCTTGGTCAACCTTGACCTACTTTGATTCCTGTAAAGGTTTCAAGTTTTCAAAGTAGCAGTTTCTAACACACCAATAGCTCTACATTCTTTAAATTGTTTACATGTCTGCATCTACTAGTCTGCTAATCTAGTTGAAACACGTTTTTGTCCCCCTTAATTGTTTTTCAAAACAAGCATTAGTTTACCGATTCATTACAAAATTGTATGAATCATCTAATCTAAACTTTCCTGTAATGCAGCAGTACGGATGCACCAGACAGAAAATCAGTTCCCATTGTTTATGTAAATTAATTATTGTTTACTTACAGTTAGTAGAGTTGTCTAAAGCCCAGGACATTGAGGCTGGTGACGGTACCACGTCCGTGTGTGTAATTGCTGGCAGTCTGTTGGACGCATGTGCCAAGTTGTTAGCAAAAGGTAGGTTTCTCTTACACTTGTTCCACACATTTGGAATCTACCAAAAGAAAAAAAAAATACCAACATCTTTCAGGAGTTTGTACTGTAAAGAAAGTTTGAAGACAACAAATCTCACCCATATTACGTTGATTTTTTATTTGATATAATTTAAACTAGTATTTTCAATATGAATAATAAAACAGTTTGACAAGAACATTTGTAAAGTTTGTCAACTAATTATTATTTATAGTTATTTAAAACATTAACAATGCTGTACCGAAGCATTGTGGTGTAGTGGTTATAGTGTCTGCCTTGCATTCGGGAGGTCGTGGGCTCTAGTCCGCCTCGTACCAAAGACTTTAACAGTAGAGTAGTCATTTGTTACCCTTGCCTGACGAGCAAATAAAGGGTAGTGCTACGACTGATTGACCAGTGTCAGAATAATGTGACTGGGGGTGTATCATGTCTACTACGGCGTGGTATTCCGGTGTGGCAGCACTATAAAGAAACCATTGAGTTCGCTGATTCAAGTAGACATATCACATCACACAACAACACACCGATAAAAGTTCAGACATTGTGCCTATAATCGTCGGGTAGGACGCCTGTCGTAGGTGGAGGGACTATAATCCTTAGAAATACACACACCCATAACAATGCTGTTTACCAATTGCAGGCATTCACCCTACCAGTATATCGGAAGCCTTCCAGAAGGCGTCCGTCAAATCGATGGAAATCCTAGAAAGCATGGCCACACCCCTAGAGCTTAAGGACAGAGAATCATTACTCAAAAGTGCATCCACATCTCTCAACTCAAAGGTAAGCATCTGGCACCTTGTAAAAGAAGTGGTGTTTGGTACAGCAGTTTGTAGTACTTATATGGGTTGTAAACCAGTGTTCTGTACATAATACCACAATTAATATCCCTGTCATATACCAGGGCTTTTTTATTTCATAAACAGGCCGATTTTGGCCTCTTCCCTTGGCAAAATGACCTACATCCCACCAAAGTTTATATAAATTGTACATTTTTCACATTAAATGCTCCCACGTCTTCCATTTCGATTCCCCCTGCATCTCGAAAATCATGCTTTTATTTCCTATTGAAGGGCCAGGACCTCTCCCAGTTTCTGAAAAAATAAGCCCTTTGATCACACGTGACGTGCATAAATAATAAGTGAAGCTCTCGGTTAATTTAATAAAAATGATATAAACCTATCATCCAATTATATTTGCTTACGCTTTCTGTTAATAGGATTCACTATGCCTTCACTGATGCTATTTTACTATCCTAAAAGCAGAACGGGGAATCTTGTGTCACCTGGACACATTTACTATTTCTTGAACATCTTTACCTCATGTAAATGAATTATTATAAAGCAAGTGCAGCAACAGTTTTTGTCTACTGAATATTTCAGGTAGTTTCCCAGTACTCCAGCATCCTGTCACCTATAGCAGTGGACGCTGTATTACGGGTCATTGACCCAGCTGTTGCTACCAATGTAGATCTTAATGACATCAAAATGGTCAAGAAACTGGGGTAAGTATTTGCTACAAACATGTGTACAAGCGACATACAACTGATTGATTGAACAGATAGTATAAATTGGTATTGCACTATTCACTGGTTGTACAGAAACATGAATTGTTTGGAATTTATATAGATTTTTTCTAAGTTTTTCAAAGACAATATGTGTTGCTTTTCCGAAAACGAAGGCGATGACATCAAAATTAATCTTTTGCATTAGCTTTTTTACAAAGGTCATTTTATCAAACGGCATGGACTTTTAAATCCAAACACAAGAAAACACCATCATAATGTGTTTCAATTTTCACCTAATATGTACCTAACACCCCATGATCCATATGATCTAATTATTGTTAATTAAATAGTTGGTCTGAAAAACTAGACAACTTACCAAATCTTGGCTGTGGAAATCGTTACTTATTCATACTGGTTTAAGGCTCTTAATTCTTGTTTTGTGGCAGAAGTACATATTATTTAAGATTTAACAACAAAAACACAGCCATGCTTTTTAGGAACAAACAAACACATTTTCATATACAATCAGACTAAAGGTAACATAGTTTAATGCATATGGACATTTCATATAAAACTGAAGCACATTGTAGCGTCTCCGTGGCTGAGGGGTTAACAACATTGCGCTGTAAACTTTAGTTTGAATCCCAGTGAGAAAATGTTGATTCTTATGGATGGCGGGAGGTGTACAGTACTGGTTATACCCAGGAAAAGTGGGTGTTCTGCCTCCACCATAAAAAAAACGACCGTCGTATATACTGAGCGAAAAAAGTTTTTTAGATGAAATAATACTGTATACAAGATATACTGATATTTTGGGGCTTTACCTTGACCCCTACGTTCATTTATTCGTTACGTCATTAAGATGTTCGACTGTTATTGATGTGTGTTTAATAAAATATTGTGTCTATGGCAGTAGTTTCTTGATTTTACAACAAAAAATGTATATTTCCTGGGTGCAACAAAAACTTGTTAAAATTTTCCCTCGTCAATTACGCAGAACAGTTCCACATATGAGCAAGATTCTTACTGGACTTAAGAGTTTGCAATTTCTTTCACCATCACAAATTATAATAATGTATACATACACTGATTAGAACCATATACACTGATTAAAACCATGACTTGTACATATACAGGGGTACAGTAGAAGACATCGAGTTGATAGACGGGCTGGTGTTTGATCAGAAGCTGGGAGGTCACGGGGGGCCAACAAAAGTAGAGAAGGCCAAAATTGGTCTCATTCAGTTCTGTATATCACCTCCAAAGACAGATGTAAGTAGGATATATATGCATTGAATATATATAGAATAAATGAGTCGTGAATTTTAAAGTGGCTTTAAAAAGACAATAACGAAATAATTTAATAAATCCAGTATAAATTGCAATTTGATTATTAAAACTTCATTCATTAATGCGCACAATGATGATCAGTCCCCTCCAATCAATACCTATATTCATTGCTCCAGATAAAACACGTATCTGGTAATTACGCATATTTCTTCACCAAAAACGCATTAAAAAAAATAAAATTGATGCATACAAAAACGCATTAGCAATTTGCAGATAAATATTGAGAACCAAATTCCCGTGTACACACTTCAATAGCTTAGAAAACAGAGCAAATGGAAATACATAATGTAATTTGTTTTCATGCGTACAACACGCATTGTGCTGAAAGCTTATCTGGAATACTGTATATCCATATACAAGTCGAGGTCACAAGGACAAATTAATGACCTCCACAAGGTCCCTAGAACAAAATAGGTAATGGAAGTGACTCCAAGGTAGTAGAAGTGACCTTCATTTGGTGACCGAAAAAGTAATGAAGTGACTTCATGGTCTTGAGGACAAACTAGTGGAAGTCACTTCCTCACAGTCGCACCATACTAGCAAAATTATGATAAGAGTTTAAAGTAAGAATTCCAATTGTGACAGTGTTGTTTATTTGTTTAGATGGACAACAGTGTGGTGGTGTCTGACTACACCCAGATGGACCGAGTCCTGAGGGAGGAGAGACAGTACATACTCAACATCGTCAAACAGGTGAAGAAAGCCGGCTGTAGTGTTCTCCTTATACAGAAGTCAATCTTAAGGTGAGTTGTATAGTCAGTAGCCCCCTTGGAGTTGAAAGGAGCCATCTTGAAATACATTTTTATATGCAATTCAACGACGGTAGTTTACTGCTGGACGTATTCCTGTATCTCTACAGAGATGAGATGCATTGCAACAGTTGATAGATGTATACTGACTTTTAGCTGGTGTATCCAACAATGTATATTGTTAATTTATTCTCTGAAAACTTGTCCCAGGCATAATGTACTAACATAAATTTTGAAATGTCCTTCTGCTCTAGTAAATAGTTTTATCTTTATATATTTACATTAATTTTTGATTACTACTTTATTTCTTCATATTTCATCAGTTTTTGCGCACAATATGACCTATTTATGTGTCGACGTGCCGTAAAATACCATTCATTCATTCATTCTACTCTGATAAAGTGTAGGTTACCGGTTTACGGTTTGATTCAAATGTACATGTCTCAAGCTGTATATGTGGTTTCTGTTACTTTTCCAGAGATGGTGTTAGTGATTTAGCCCTTCATTTCTTAGCAAAAATGAAGATAATGGTCATTAAAGATGTAGAAAGGGAAGATATTGAGTTTGTATGCAAGGTAAGTTATGACATCTATACTGCTATTTACTACTAATCACATAGCTACTTCCTGTCTGGCTTAATAGCCTGATCAAGCAAAGTCACAAGCCTGATAAAGCAAAATTTATCGGGTCAAAAAAACAATATCGATGATAAATTTTGATAGCAGTCATACCTTCAATAACATGCAAGGGGGCATAAAAGAGAATGTCAGACTCGGATGTTACGGCATATCTTGACAATACTTCAAAAAGATTTCATGAAATACGGTTCTAACAAGATATTCTATGTACATATTGTATCGTGAGTGACATTTGGTATGCATTGTATCATTACACTCGTGTAACCAACCGTTCACCAAAAATAAGTAATCTAAAAGTTGAACCTATCGGATAATTCAGTCGTACTTAACGCATTATTTAATAAAATCGGTGTTTATGTATATATTTCTTTGCAGTCCTTGGCATGCCGTCCTATTGCCAGTTTAGATCATTTCCTTCCAGAAAGTCTCGGATCAGCAGAACTTGTAGAAGAAATACAGACAGGATCCAGTAAAATTGTCAAGGTAGAGCTGATGTTAATCATCAATTTTTAGCTCTACTGATCAAAGATCAGCAGAGCTTATGCCATGATGCGGCATCCGTCGTCCGTCTGTAAACTTTTTTTGTAGCGACTACTCTGAATCTACTTCGCGGAACTTCACAGGAATGTTGCTCTTGATGTCTAGTGGATCCTAGCAAAATTTCAGGTCAGCCGGAAATTCAAGATTTCTGCCACGGCTAAAAATTGATTTTTAAAAGTTTGTAGCGACTATTGATATAGGACTTTTTCTAAAATGATCAGCATGACATGATGTTGATCCTTGTTGAAAATTATTTTGATTCGACATTAAACATGGCCGCCAGTGACCATCTTTGTTTACATGGAGTTATATAGTAAAAACTTGTAGCGACTACTCTGAAACTACTTGACGGATTTTCATGAAACCACATAATGTTGCTCTTGATGTCATTGATCCTAGCAAAATTCAGGGCGGCTGGCAGAGGGCTGGCGTGGCGCAGTCGGTAGCGCGGCGTATTTGTAACCCGAGGCCCCGGGTTCAATCCTCCGTGGTGCCACTGAGTTCCGTCGGTGTTTTCTTGGGCAAGACACTTTTCCTTAGCCTCGTCCGTCGGATGGGGACGTAAACCGGGCGGTCCCGTGTATCGGTCTAACAACCGAGCACGTTAAAGAACCATAGGAATCTATTCGATAATAAGAGTAGGGCAGGTTCCCGGATCCTATGTATCCTTCCTCTCTCTCTGGGACGGCTTTTAATAACCTGTACTGTGTTGATGAGCCGTTAAACAACATTCAATTCAATTCAGGGCGGCTGGAATTCAAGATGGACGCCATTGCTAGAAATAGATTTTTTTAAAAACAAGCTTGTAGCGACTACTTCTTGAAAACTATAAGTGATATTGATATGGGCCTTTTTCTAAAATGATCAGCATGACATGATATTGATCCTTGTCAAAAATTATTTTGATTAAACATGAACCGCTGGCGACCATAATTGTTTAAATAGAGTTATACAGTAAAAACTTGTAGCGACTACTCCTCTGAAACTACTTTGACGGATTTTCATAAAACTTAGGAATGTTGCTCTTGATGTCTAGTTGATCCTAGCAAAATTTCAGTTCGGCCGGCAATTCAAGATGGCAGTCATAACTAAAAGTTGAAAAAAAAACTAATACGTAGCGACTATTTCTTGACAACTATAAGTGATATTGATATGGGACTTTTTCCAAAATGATCAGCATGGCATGACATTATGAAACTTTACAGGAATGCTGATTTAAGATATTTTTAAAAAGAAAAGTAGTAAAAGATAACATTAGAAAAGTCAGTCTTCAACACACAGTTGACAAGCCATTACAGTTTCTAACATAGAAATTCATGTCCTGATTACAGATCACGGGTATAGCCAACCCAGGTAGAACAGTGACAGTCCTGCTGCGTGGCTCCAACAAACTGGTGTTGGAGGAGGCAGACAGGTCCCTCCACGATGCCCTGTGTGTCATCAGATGTCTTGTCAAGAAAAGGTAAATATTGCCTCGCAGACAGCCAAACACATGATGTGTTGAGAAAATGCATCTTTTTTTTCTTCTGATGCCGACCATAAAAAAGTGTTGGTTTGCTGTTTCCCTGCCTACCCACCAAAAAGGGCCCTACCCAAAACTATTTATAGCAATTCTTTAACAAAATCTTTTTTTTTTACTGTTTTTAGCTCTACTGATCAGAGATCAGCAGAGCTTATTCCGTGGTGCGGTTGGTTTATGGGGTAAGAAATCATTATAGATAAACTTTATTTTTTAGCTCCTAGGGATGGACAATTAAAACTTGTGTATGAATGGACTTGATATTTATGAGCTAATTTCTTGCTACGTGTTTGTACAAACGGGTTAATGCGTTTGCGTAACTCATAAGCCTAGACGAAAATTTAGCTCATAAAATATTAACCCCATAAACCTCCAATGTTGGTCCGTCCGTTGTACTTTTTTTGTAGCGACTACTCCTCTGAAGCTACTGAATGGATTTTCATGAAACTTTACAGAAATGTTGCCAATGAAGTCTAGTTGATCCTAGCAAAAAATGTTGTTGTGAAATCCAAGATGGCACCAAATCTAAAAATAGATTTTTAAAAAACAAGTTTGTAGCGACTACTTCTTGAAAACTCGAAGTGATATTGATATGGGACTTTTTCTAAAATGTCAGCATGTTGGTCTTTGTGATACGACGTTAAACATTGCTGCGCCATCTTTGTTTACATAAGAGTTATTTAAAAAAAAACTTGTAGCGACTACTCCTCTGTAACTGGATTTTCATGAAACTTCACAGGAATGTTGCTCTTGGTGTCTAATTGATCCTAGCAAAATTTCAGGTTGGCCGGAAATTCAAGATGGCCGCCACGGCTAAAAAAAATTCAAAAAACTAGTTTGTAGCAACTACTTCTTGAAAACTATAAGTGATATTGATATGGGACTTTTTCTAAAGTGATCAGTATGACATGATGTTTATCCTTGTCGAAAATTATTTTGATTTGATGTTAAACATGACTGCCAGCGGCCATCTTTGTTTACATAGTTATATAATGAAAACTTGTAGCGACTTCTCCTCTGAAACTACTTGACGGATTTTTATGAAATTTCACACGAATGTTGCTCTTGATGTCTAATTGATCCTAGCAAAACTTCAGGTCGGCCGGAAATTCAAGATGGCCGCCACGGCTAAAAAAAGGTTTTCAAAAAACAAGTTTGTAGCGACTGCTTCTTGAAAACTATAAGTGATATTGATATGGGACTTCTTCTAAAATGATGTTGATCCTTGTCAAAAATTATTTTGATTCGACGTTAAAAATGGTCGCCAGCGGCCATCTTTGTTTACATAGTTATAATATATAATGAAAACTTGTAACGACTATTCCTCTGAAACTACTTGACAGATTTTCATGAAACTTCACAGGAATGCTGATCTAGCTATCAAAAACCTATCAGTAGAGCTTCAAGGTCATTGACCTCTTGTTAGTATATATTTTTCTTTAATTTCTTACGTTTTTTTTACTGTCTTTGGCAACAACAAAAAAGTGACCTACCCACTTATAAAATCCTGGGTCGGGAAACAGCAAACAAATATATTTTTAAAGATGGCCTAATGAGAAGAGCAGATGAAATGCAGTTATGCAGGTCTTAGTAGGTTTTCTTACGGAATGAAACATTGACTTGAATCATAATTTTACATTTTAAAATGGTTACTGTTTTCTTCTAGCTAGATTGTAAAAACATTTTTGTGTTAGATATAAAACCTAAGAAAGTATAGGATGCAAGTTGCTATATGGACGTCTAAATTGATTTCACAATGGATGTCTGATCCAAGTTGATTTAATATTCATTACTTGTAGTTGGTCGTTATAACGAGTATGTACATTTTTTCAGGGCCCTTATTGCTGGTGGTGGAGCCCCGGAGATTGAGTTGTCCATACATCTGATGGAGTATGCCAACACACTCGCCGGCATGGAACAATACTGCTTCAGGGCTTTCGCTGAAGCATTAGAAGTTATTCCATTTACACTATCTGAGAATGCAGGATTAAATCCCATTGCTACAGTCACCGAGTTGAGAAATAGACATGCACAGGGAGAAAGAACTGCGGGCATTAACGTTAGAAAGGTATGAATTAACTCTTGCTATATTGTGTATTTAACTGAAAAGGTATGAAACCAATATATAGGAGTTAAAATTGAAATAGTTAAATAATTGTCAACTCAGAATCAAACATCAACATACCACATCTATGACTTTAACACATCAACGAAGCCTCTAGTGTGTTCTAATTGGGGAGTTTGACAATTAGGACGTTTACAAGACTGGTGCAGTAATTAATGCTTCAGTAGCATAATTGTAATCAACACGGTTTGGTTTAAGCATATTTTATTTCTGAGTAGGGCATGAGCTCGACTTGTGAGGAAGTGTCGATTCTTACGGATGGCGAGATGTGTACAGTACTGGTTCTATCCAGGAAAAGTTGGTGGTCTGCCTCCACCACAAAAAAAATTGACCGTCATATTTAACTTACCATGTGTTGAAAATGACGTAAAAACACCATACAAACAAAACTCAGTAATGCATGAATTCATTTAGCATTTCATCAAATAAATGATTGTAATGCAAGAAAACATAAAGTTCCTCTCCTGCGAAATGTTTCTAACAATTCACGCTTATACATATATACATGCACAAAAGCATTATTTGATGACATTTAATATGACACTTGCCATCCTTGTCCAGCTTTGTTGCCGTTATTAAATATATATAGAAAATCATCAACACCGTTCATTAAAAGTGATGCAGACATTATGTTTTGATTCCATTCCGTAGGGAGCCATCACCAATATTCTAGAGGAGAATGTAATACAGCCATTGTTGGTATCACAGAGTGCCATCCATCTGGCAGCAGAAACTGTGAGGAGTATCATGAAGATAGATGACATTGTAAGTACACAGTGGCCACTGGCATTACTCACAAAGTTATTATGCCCCTGCTAAAATTGGTGGGGGCTATACTGTTTTGGCCTTGTGAAAAGTAATATTTTTGCTAATATTCTTAGATTGTTTTCATGTACTAGTATTTTACATTCATATTTTATTTGTTGATTACTATTAGTAAAGGTATTTTCGATCACCTGGGACCACAAGGTCAAGGTCTTACATTTTGAAGTTTTTTAGATCACCTGAGTCGAAGGCTGAAGGTGATCTATTGGGATCACTCTGCGTCCGTTGTCGTTAACTTTTCTTCAAACGACTTCTCCTCAGAAACCGCTTGGCTAATTTTGACTTAACTTCACATGGATGATCCTTAGATGAATGCTTTATAGATTTGTTAAAATTAGGTCAGCGCGACATCCAAGATGGCTGCCATTGCCATATATGGTCGAAACCTTAAAAAATCTTCTTCTCCAGAACTGCAGGACAGATTTCAACAGTTTTTCTTTTAAAATGATCGCCAACGCCTAGACTATCAAGTTTGTTCAAATAAAGTCCCCGGGGTCAAAAATGTCATATAGACATATAGGAAAAACTTTAAAAAATCTTCTCTGAAACCAGAAGGCACAGAGCTCTCATGTATTACATGTAGCATCCTCTACTAAGTTTGTTCAAATGGTGACCCTGGGGTCAAATTTGTCCCCGCCCCGAGGTGTCACAGTTTTACATCGACTTATAAAGGAAAAAAAATAAAAACTCTTCTTCTCGGAAACTACAAGAGCCAGAGGTTTAATGTTTTGCATTTACTATAAGCATATGGTCCTTGAGCAAGTTTGTTCAAATGGTGACCCTCGCATAGACATGTATAGGGAAAAACTTAAAAAATCTTCTTCTCTGAAACTGCAAGAGCCAGAGGTTTAATATTTTGCATTTGCTATAAGCTTATGGTCATCTACCAGATTTGTTCAAATGGTGACCCAGGGGTCACATTTGGCCCCGTCCCGGGGGTCACAGTTTTATATAGGCTTGTATAGGGAAAAACTGAAAACAATCTTCTCTGAAACTACAAGAGCCAGAGGTTTTATATTTTGCATTTACTACAAGATTATAGTCCTTTACCAGCCAGAGGTTTAATATTTTGCATTTACTATAAGATTATAGTCCTTTACCAGGTTTGTTCAAATGGTGACCCTGCGGTCAAATTTGGCCCCGCCCCGGTGGTCACAGTTTTACATAGACTTGTATCGGGAAAAACTTAAAAATTCTTCTTCTCTGATACTACAAGAGCCAGAGGTTTAACATTTTGCATTTACTATAAGATTATGGTCCTTTGCCAAGTTTGTTCTAATGGTGACCCTGGGGTTACATTTGGCCCCGCCCCAGGGGTCACATGTTTTACATAGACTTATATAGGGAAAAACTTAAAAAATCTACTTCTCCAAAACTGCTTGAGCCAGATGTTCAATATTTTGCATTTGCTATAAGCTTATAGTCCTCTACCAAGTTTGTTCAAATGGTGACGCTAGGGTTACATTTGACCGCACCCCAGGGGTCACATGTTTTACATAGACTTGGATAGGGAAAAACTTAAACAATCTTCTTCTCTGAAACTGCTTAAGCCAGATGTTCAATATTTGCATTTTCTACAAGCTTATGATCCTTTGACAAGTTTGTTCAAATGGTGACACTTGTGTCAAATTTGGCCCCGCCCCGGGGGTCACAGTTTTACATAGACTTATATAGGACATTTTTTAAAAATCTTCTTCGCTGAAACTACTAGAGCCAGAGGTTTAATATTTTGCAATTACTATAAGATTATGGTCCTTTACCAAGTTTGTTCAAATGGTGACCCTGGGGTCATATTTGGTCCCCCCTGGGGTCATATTTGGCCCTGCCCCCGCGATCACAGTTTTACATAGACTTGTATAGGGAAAAATTAAAAAAATCTTCTCTGAAACTGCAAGAGCCAGAGGTTTAATATTTTGTATTTACTATGCGCTTATGGTCCTTTACCAAGTTTATTAAAATGGTGACCCGCGATCACATTTGGCTCTGCCCCAAGGGTCATATGTTTTACATAGACTTGTATAGGGAAAAAATCTTCTTCTCTGAAACCATCGGCATACAGCTCTCCTATATTACATGTAGCCCTTGGGGTCACATTTGGCCATGCCCCAGAGGTTACACCTTCATTTTGTCTTTGATCTTTACCAAACTTTGTCGGTGTCTTTATATCAATGTTGGTAAACAACAGAGGCCACATTTCTTGGACAATCTTAACCAAACATGCACAGATTGTATATGATCATAAGATTTCGAAGAAGTTTGATAATGGACAATTACTCAGGTGATCGATATAGGGCCATCTTGGCCCTCTTGTTTGCATTTATTCCTGCTGTCAGTAAAATGTTATTAAAAGATATTTTTGCTAATATTCTCACATTGCTTTCATTTATTACTTTCAATTTTGTTTTGTTACTACTAAGGTGATACCCTTACATTCTGTCGTATAATCACCTGTGACCACATGGTCAAGGTCACACTTGGAATTTTACCTAGAGTACATTCACTCTGTTCCCCAGGAATGCAATTTAATAAACATCTATGGGTGAACCCTATTTTCTAAAATTTGGTTCTTTTAAACCCAATTTTGCATCTATGAGTGGGTGTACAGTTTCAAAAGCCTTCCTGGGGTCACGTATGTTTTAAAGGGATAGCCCTCAGGCATGATGAGTTTGTTTATAGGAAAATGCTATTTTACATATCTTAATTATTTTGATATTCTTATCCTTTAAAACTTATTTGCCAACTATAAACATATTTTTGTGTCGCCTGCATAGCATGGCAAATACTCACTTTGTCCGTTTTCTGTCATCCGTCTTCGTCGTCCGTCACACTTTCATCTGCAATCTAACCTTGGCCATAACTTGAAAAGTATTGACACATCTTCATCTTAACCTACACAACATGGCCATAACTCCGACTTTCATTTTGACAGAGTTATGCCCCTTTTCATAAAACTTTAACCCGCAACCTAACCAGGCTCATAACGAGCCATAACTTAAGAAGTGTTTTAGCCATGTTCATGAAACTTCACAATTGTTACCCATGACCAATAACTCTTGTCTCATTTTGACAGAGTTATGCCCCCTTTCATAAAACTTTAACCTGCAACTTATCCTAGTTCATAACGTGGCAAAATATTGACCTATGGTCGTAGAACTTCTTCCTTATCAATTATCCAATGTAGATTTATGCTCTTTTTCATAAACTCTTAACACTTTTAAAAAAAAAGACTGCTCCATAATTCATGAAGAATTGCACCGTGCGTCTTCAAACTATGTTAGATTGTACTTGGTGAAATAGTGGAACACCATTCTAGTTCAGTAAAAGGCAAGAATATAATTATGTACATGTATATCATTAATTCTTCCAGGTTTAAAATATTGTATTTTCATTTCAGGTCAATTGTATGTGAGAGGTACAGAAATCCAGCATAGCCATTAAATGAACACAGCTGCTTTTAGTGTCCCTGAACAAATTACTGCATCATCACTTGGAGTATTTAACTATTTCCCTTGGTGTACCAAGGCTATAACAGTGTTGATGTCGGCTAAAAACATGGAACTCTCGACATATATTTCAGAATTGTCTTCATCTCTTTTTGTCTCATCTGTTTCTTGGGACTGTACAGATAAACTCGGTTGATGGGAGGACCTTAAAACTCATTTATTTATCAACATTTTGGTATAATGAGAGATTGTATATTGAATGTTAATGTGTTCATAACATTAAGATATTTCTATGTCAATTTATTTATTTCTGTCGAGTATATATTTGCTTTAAAATTCGGAATGTGCTTGTCTTCGAGATAGCTCAAACAGTATGACTGACAATACAGGCATGACACATAACGACTACAGGCTGGTTTACAGGTTCTGTGATGCTAACCTAGTTGTTACAGTGTGAATTATGTCACATTAAAAATGTTTCATAAAGGAAAGTTCAAGTTTTTGAATATACACTGAAATAATAAAAACTTGTGGTTCTGACAATAAATTCTGTTTACTGAAGTATGATTTAAAACTAAGTTTCTTGATGGAGATGTATTAAATAAAGGAAGTGTTAAGAAAATAATTTGCTTTATACCACCTTTTTGTATTTATAATTTAATAGTGTGATCTTTTGTAATAAAACAAATATTGAAGGATATGCTTATGTTACTCTGTTTCCATTTTCCATATTTTATCTGGATTTACATGGAAGATGAGCCTGGCATGTTCATGCCTGTTAGGCGCCATATAACCTTTTCATGTGTTGGTGCGCCTTAAAACTCCAATTCAATTCCATCTTGTGAGGAAGTGTTGATTCTTACGGAGGGCGTGTGTACAGTACTGGTTCTACCCAGGATATGTGGGGGCCCCGTGTGGTTGCCGGGGGCCCCGTTTGGTCACGGGCAAAGAATACGGCCACTGCAGATCCCTTTGAAGGGGTAGGCAGAGGGGTAGAATCCCCCCCAAATTCATGTTCATTTTATCATTTTTTGTTCATGTTCATCAAAGGTTTTCATCATGATCCCTGCATTGTTTCTGGTGCTATCTCGCTCGCATCAAAAGAGCAGTGGCAGAAAAACAATAACGTGGCTCCAGCGTAAATGGAGTTTCTACGATAGAATTTGCAGCAACTCTGCAGTTCAGGGTGAGAAGGTTCTAGGCCCATTTTCCATATTTTATCTCGATGTACATGGAAGATGAGCCTGGCATGTTCATGCCTTTTAGGCGCCATATAACCTGTTTATGTGTTGGTGCGCCTTAAACCCCAATTCAATTCAATTCCAACACAAAAAATCGACCGTCATATATTATAACCTGACATGTGTTGAAAATGATGTAAAACACCATACAAACAAAACTGTCCATGTCTATATGATAATTATCAACTTGTAGTATGTAGACATATCTAGTGCTGTTACTTCAACAATTTATTAGAGATGGGACTAGCTAAACTACAAATAGATGTCTTGCAAATTGACCATATTGTTAAAAGTATGATTATTCTTTGATAGAACATAAGGTGGACACTGGCGAGGGGTAGAATTCCCCGATATTCGTGTTCATCATGGTCCCGGTGATGTTTCGGGTGCTGCTTTAGCCGTGGTCAAATTCTATAACAGAATTTGAAAACTCTGCAGATCGGAAGGTTCTAAGCCCATTCTGGGTATGTAAAATACGAGAATGGGCCTGGAATATTTTTTCCGATTTCCATACTGGTAAACCGGCTACCGAAAGATCAGCTCAAAGCAAAATGGTACCCATCAACACTGGGGTAAGTATTTCTACTCGTTGGATACGTTATTCTCAACATATTTACAAAATAAATGGTTCTTCGTGTTGCTGAATGAACGATACACGAATGTGTGTAAATGTCTGCATTATGTCAAATATTTTGTGAGATATGGCGAGTTAAACGTGAATGTTTCCCAAAAAGATGTCAATTCTGAAGTTTATACCCTAAATACTCGTAAAATATTCAATACTGAGGTAAAACAGGTATACGATTAAAACAATTTATATTTAATGTAAAGCGTGTATCCACGTATTAAAAAATTTTATGACTATTTAAACTACACCGGTCGGTAAGAAAATGCGCCCGAATGGAACAGCTCCGAAAGATCAGCCCTGAAATCAACTTGAGAAAATTGCATTTTTGTGACCAGAAGGGTGTTTTATTAGTATTTCATGAAATCACAAGATACTGGTTGCATTTAAATACATTGCATCAGACAATTTACTGAAATTGATAAAACTTATTTCTTTAATCAAATAGTATTTATGCTAAAAACGACACGAATAAAAGAAATAGTATTTATGCTAAAAACGACACGAATAAAAGAAGTTCACGGTTATTGTCTCACGCGTTAGGGCAATGAGCAATTTTATAAGGAATCTTGTGACCAGTCGTAAACCAGTGAAATTACTTAAAAAATATTATTCAATTATCGCCTGCTAATTAGGTCAATACGTAGATTTATCGACCAGAACAATTCATTTGACCAAGAACGAAGTTCGAGGTCGATATGACTTTTTTCTATTTGATAAATCTGCGTATTGACCGATATATCAAATAGGCAATAATTCTTTTATTATTAAAATTTTATTATTTCGTACTATAATATGCAACATACTTTATAGTTCATAAGCGCGGGAAACGTCTTAATTATAGATTATTCAGAATGTATTGATGTGCGTTGTGGAATGTTATTAAAGGTGCCGTTTTTAGCTCTACTGATCAGAGATCAGCAGAGCTTATGCCGTGGTGCGGCGTCCGTCGTCCGTCCGTCCGTTAACTTTTATTTGTAGCGACTACTCCTCTGAAACTACTGGATGGATATTCATAAAACTTTACAGAAATGTTGCCCATGAAGTCTAGTTGATCCTAGCAAAAATTCATGTTGATGTGAAATCCAAGATGGCCGCCAAAGCTAAAAATAGATTTTTTAAATTCAAGTTTGTAGCGACTACTTCTTGAAAACTATAAGTGATATTGATATGGGACTTTTTCTAAAATGATCAGCATGACATGATGTTGGTCCTTGTCGAAAATCGTTTTGATTTGACGTTAAACATGGCTGCCAGTGGCCATCTTTGTTTACATAGAGTTATATAATGAAAACTTGTAGCGACTACTCCTCTGAAACTACTTGACGGATTTTCATGAAACTTCACAGGAATGTTGCTCTTGATGTCTAATTGATCCTAGCAAAATTTCAGGTCGGCCAGAAATTCAAGATGGCCGCCATGGCTAAAAATAGATTTTCAAAATACAAGTTTGTAGCGACTACTTCTTGAAAACTATAAGTGATATTGATATGGGACTTTTTCTAAAATTATCAGCATGACATGATGGTTATCCGAGTCGAACATTATTTTGATTCGACATTAAACATGGCTGCCAGTGGCCATCTTTGTTTACATAGAGTTATATAATGAATACTTGTAGCGACTACTTCTCTGAAACTACTTGACGGATTTTCATAAAACTTCACAGAACTGTTGCTCTTGATGTCTAATTGATCCTAGCAAAATTTCAGGTCGGCCGGAAATTCAAGATGGCCACCATGGCTAAAAATAGATTTTCAAAATGCAAGTTTGTAGCGACTACTTCTTGAAAACTATAAGTGATATTGATATGGGACTTTTTCTAAAATGATCAGCATTACATGATGTTGGTCCTTGTCAAAAATCATTTTGATTAGATGTTAAACATGGCTGTCAGTGGCCATCTTTGTTTACATAGAATTATATAATGAAAACTTGTAGCGACTACTCCTCTGAAACTACTTGACGGATTTTCATGAACTTCACAGGAATGTTGCTCTTGATGTCTAATTGATCTTAGCAAAATATCAGGTCGGCCGGAAATTCAAGATGGCCGCCACGGCTAAAAATAATTTTTCAAAAAACAAGTTTGTAGCGACTACTTCCTAGCGACTACTTCCTGAAATCAAAATCAATCAGTAGAGCTTCAAGGTCATTGACCTCTTGTTCTACTTCTGAAGTAGAAAAAGGGCACTTTTAATAATATTCAATACCGTACATTATTGGAGAACCCGTAACAGCTATTGGAAAAAAGGTCACTAATCCGTAGTTTTGATTTTTCTTTCAGGTTCATAATGAAATTATTCAAATGCTACTATTGCCACGAAGAAACTGATACAACTAAACAAATAATAGCACATTTATGTGATAATCATTCAAGTGAATCAATCAAATATAAAGAGTTAGAGCTGAATTATTTAACAGGCAAAACAGGATATAGAACAAAAACTTTGAATAACATTATACCTGTTTCTCACAAAATAATCATGATCACTACACGGATGAAAGTGAATATAACATAATGTCGGGTTTTTGCCGATGCTTGAAAATAATAACAAACAAAGATGCTCTAAGTTTCATTGATGTTCAGGGTAAAGCTTCTCACATGATTCAGCAGGCCAGACTAGCATCCTATAAAACTAATCACGTGATTACTGAATTTTAATGAAGTCGCGCTCGGTGTAGTAAGTGAGGCAAAGTAAAAATAAAATCTTAAAATTTTAAGTGCGCAATTAATAATACTATCCCAAATATAAAAGTATATTGACTTTCAGTGACACTTTGAAGAACAATGTCATCGCTAAATAAGCGCGCGAAAAAGGATCAAAGAGTAAACCTTGGTATTTTTATCGGTGCGATTCATCATAAATGCGTTTAATTTGATCAATTTTTAAATATTTCCAAAACTTGTACCATGAACTTGAGTAGATTTATTGTAGGTCCGTGATTTTACGCATTAACTTATTTTATGATATGAAACAAGGATAGCTCCACTGCCAAGGATGGTAACACTCATTATTAACGAAAGAATGTGAAATTATTTGAGGTCTTCTACTTTGTGTTCAAAGCACGTGCATGCAAGAATAACACGATATCTCCGAAATGTGGATAAGATCAGTGATCACGAAAATTTCATGACGCTGCGTGCGGACGTGCATCGGGCATGGCAATGCAACTTTAGAAGTGTCAAATATCGAAGCGTTTTGCAAGGGCCAGACGATTTCGAGATAACGAGTTTCAACTGTATTTTGAATGCAAATGCCTTTAGTTTCCGTGTGGAGGCCGTAAAAAGTCGCCCCGTACTTCACGCATAGTGTAGTTATTATTTTTGGTCCTTTGGGTCATTTTGTATGTTCTTGTTAATTCTGAAAATAGAATACCGCTTAAGCCGATACTAGGGGGCGTTGCCTGTGTTACAGTGTTGCAATTATCATTACTGTCAATAAACAGCTTCAATTAAAGGGACACTGTCCGTACGTAAGCAGATATTGAGCATAACCAAATAACTGTCTGACTTTTATTCAGTGAAATATATACATGAAAACATGAGCATAGACACTAAGAAGTCTGTAGTAATACATTCGTGAGTTTGAAAAAAAGAAGCTTAAATTATTATTTGTAAATAAAGTGGGACCCACCGTATTTACCTTTTTCTGCGATCACGTGACTGCCATTAGCGCATTAGGTTTTCACGATAGGATTTAGCGCGTAATATGTATAGCCCGCTTAGCTCAGTCGCGAGCTAGGTCGACCACTTCACGTATACTATTATTACCGCGAGTGTAATTTTAGTTTGGGCTGCGAGTTCAAACGCCCGAAATGGTTTCTCTTTTTTTGTACCGCGATTGAATTCCGTCAAACAATCCTGCTTTAATTAGTAAATATTCAGTAATATTTGGTGTGTAATATTTGCGAACATAATTAGTTTGTGTTTTATAAGCTAAAAGTTACGGACAGTGTCCCTTTAAACCGATGCTGCTATTTTCCTACTTTGGATGTATTTTATGCTTCCAGGGGATCTACATTTCCAGAATATATTCATATACAAATATCTACTTTACCTACACCAAGTACGTTCTGACACCGAAATATTCGATAAACTATTTCATATGGTATATCTTATTATTTGTATGCATGAATAAAGTATGTATGCACAATAAACGCATACTTATGTGCACAACAATAGCATTTGTATTGTAAACCAACTGTTTATGTCCATTGAAATGTATTTGGTATGTAGATTTGAAATGTTTGAACCTAATTGGCCGCTTGCATTCCATAAACAATATGTTGACGATTGTGTGAATAAATTTTGCGCAACCGTATTGTATTCATATTTGGACTCGTCATTATGTTAAAATGTTTGTCCACAATAATTTCAAAACTCGTATGTTACCAGCTTTCTGATTGGATAATATTTCTAGCCCTGCATGGCGTTTCGATTATTCGATTAACTGGCTCGTCTCCAAGGGTGATATTGTGCAAACATTTTTCGACATTACATATGTAACAAAATTATATAATATTTATGTTCGATAATTTTATCGAATATACTGCCAATTTGTAACAGACATTTATATTTTTGTAGAAAGAAAATAGTTTAACATTAAATACAAATAGTACATTAGAGCATAAGAATATATTATTTTGTATGCAAATTTATTTTTATTGCATACAAATAGTTCTGTTTATTGTGCAAACATATTTTAAAGAATAATGTTACGCATTGCACGCCATACACCGACGCGATAATCGCCCAGAGTCATGAAAATAGAAAAACTTTCCTAATGACACTGTTAATCTAACATTTAACTGCATAAATAAAGTCAATAATGCCGTATTTGTCATTGGTTTATTGTTCTTTTTCACAA
Source organism: Cyrtodaria siliqua (assembly GCA_037043455.1). Taxonomy (NCBI): domain Eukaryota; kingdom Metazoa; phylum Mollusca; class Bivalvia; order Adapedonta; family Hiatellidae; genus Cyrtodaria; species Cyrtodaria siliqua. Next base: position 95,943 of record JAWPHD010005175.1, read on the forward strand.
ACCTTTCTTGAATACTTTAAATGATGGTGAGATACTTATAAAACACCCGTCTGGTCACAAAAATGCGATTTTCTCAAGTTGATTTCAGGGCTGATCTTTCGGGGCGCCAATAATTTTCGGAGCTGTGCCATTCGGGCGCATTTTCTTACCGACCGGTGTAGTTTAAATAGTCATAACTTTTTTAATACGTGGACTCTTGCAGTAAGAATTATACACGTTTTACATTAAATATAAATTGTCTTAATCGTATACCTGTTTTACCTCAGTATTGAATATTTTATGAGTATTTAGGGTATAAACTTCAGAATTGACATCTTTTTGGGAAACATTGACGTTTAACTCGCCATATCTCACAAAATATTGACATAATGCAAAGACATTTACACACAATCGTGTATCGTTCATTCAGCAACACGGAGAACCATTTCTTTTGTAAATATGTTGAGAATAACGTATCCAACGAGTAGAAATACTTACCCCAGTGTTGATGGGTACCTTTTTGCTTTGAGCGGATCTTTCGGTCGCCGGTTTACCAGTAGCCAGCTGATCTTTCGGTCGCCGGTTTACCAGTGTGCATAGGACCTGTGTTGATGTGCTGTAAAACGCAATTCAATTTTTAACCAAACATATTTGGCATTTGTGTAAAAAATAAAATTACAAATTAATGTTATTTTCTGTCATGATAATGATTGTCTAATTGTTATGGCGACTGCAACAATCCAGGTTTGATTTTCCTATTAGGAACATCTTACCATAAAAAGGTAAACACAAGGTTTGTCAACACGGACTTGTTTAAAGACGTAAATTACCTGCCATCCAGAATGTCAATAATTGTCGATCTCAAAGTTGTGACAAACTGCTGACACGAATTTGATGAAACCAGGCTCAATATTCAAACTTTTTATTGTTTCAATGTGTGTATAACATTTAAATTACATTATTGCAAGTGTTTTCACAGTTCACATTACACATGGGAGTATTTTGTCTTTAGGATCTTGAAATCAAGTAAAATTGATTTTGGGGATTTGTTTTTTAGACGCCCGACGGGCTCCTTGTCTGCAAAATGAGACAGGCCCGGAATGAATTTCGAGGATCCCCGGGCATCGGGCTATCCTACTTTTCGAGCACTGTGGACCATACAAAATGTTCAAAATGGTATTTATATCTACTGACGGTTTCAAATGATTAATCGCTATTCACAAGTATGATGGAAGGAAGTTACCAGAATCGGGACTCTTGCGTGATACCTATAAGCAGTTGATAACATTAACACTGAGTTGGCTACACACGGAGGTATCCAGGCAGAATATGAATACTAAATATGCGTAGATGCGATTATGTCGAAATTGAACAAGTAATATCCAGGGTTAAAATCGAGTCCAAATCAATACCGTCATAGTTTTATATTAGTGGTCAAATGCAATAAACTAGGCCTTTAGTCCAGTCCGATAAAGTAACCTCCTCTCTGAAGAATCTTTCATTTTGCCCGTAGGTACGTCCCATATCGTGTGTAGGTAACTCCTTTGCTTTTGTGCTGATTGCTACGTAACATCTGGCATAGCATCACTTGGGAAGGGCCGTAACTAATGTTGTAAGAACTTGTGGCCCGACCCATTTGCATACTTTGTTAAAAAAAATGCAATAAAATATGTTTAAACCATCACTACCATCACTACCAACCGACGCTAAGCCTACTAGTATTAGTTGAGAGTTATATCCCCTAGAATTTCTATGAAATTAACCATTCAACTCTTAGGCCTTTTTTGCCTTTCATTTTACAACATCAACATGCCAGACTATGTACAGGCTTCTGTTAAAAGTCTTTGAGACTATGTATTGCCTTCGACATGAAATAAATCATATACTTTATAAAATGCATCGGTTGTGCTCTGAAAAACGAAAAAGATTTCTATACTGTTCCAGAGTTACAAAGAATAAGTGCGGCATTGCAAGCAGAAAAAAAGAACTACTGGGTTGAGTGGTACCGAAACGCATTTTCAAGTACCATTAACTTGTGCATGCTTTAAGTTAAGTTCATTGAGAAGTTGTGTCCCTTGCTTTGGGAAAAACGTTATGCATACATTTTAGTCTCGTCATTTATTTCAAGGTCACGTTCTTTGAATAGACACGGTGTCGGCATCTCCCAAGTTCTTTTCCGTGTACTTAAATGATACTTATCATTCCAGTGCACGTGCCAATCGATTCGCCTGGCACCCGTCCAGCAAATGTAGTGCAAACAATGATTGAATGCATTTCGAAGAGGAAATATAGAGACTTCATTAGAGATATAGCCACTATACATTAATTGCTGGATTTTCAATTTCGCCCGCCTCACTCGTTTGTATCCGTGGCCGAGTGGTTAACGATGTTGCGTCGTAAACCTTCGCCTCTCACCGCTACGGTTTCGAATCCCACTGGGAGCTCGACTTGTTAGGAAGTGTCGATTCTTACGGATGGCGGGAGGTGTACAGTACTGGTTCTACCCAGGAAAAGTGGGTGATCTGCCTCCACCACAAAAAAATCGACCGTCATATATAACCTTACATGTGTTAAAAATGACGTAAAACACCACACAAACACACTCTTTGACCTGTCCCGAAGTTTTTTTATTGATTTCCATTTTGTGTCGCCTTCGTAGCATGCAGAAACTTAGCAGGACCACTTTGTCATTCGTCTGCCGTCCGTCCATCATCGTCCGTCGTCTGCCGTCCGTCCATTATTGTCTGTCGTTGTCCGTCCATTACACTTACCTGCAACCAAACCTTGGTCATTTGAAAACTTTTTGACCTATGTTCATAAAACTTCACACACATCCTCATCTTACCTCGCCCGTGCACGAAAATTGCCCGGAGGGGCACCTGGGGTCTTCCTCCACCAATGGAAGCTGGAAAGTCGCCATATGACCTTAGCTGTTGGTGCGACTATAAAATCCAATTCAATCATCTTACCTCATCATCTCTTATTTGTAAATCGTTTTATCTTTATACTGATATTTACATTAATTTTTATTTACTACTTCATTTCTTTATCTTTCATCAGTTTTGCGCACAATATGACCTATTTATGTGTCGACGTGCCGTAAAACACAATTCATTCATTACTTTAGGAATGTCGTTACATATGTCCAATGACTCTTGTCTTTAATTTTGGCAGAGTTATGCCCTTTTCATAAAACCTAACTAAGCTCATAACAGGCCATAACTTGGAATGTATTTGGCCTATGTTCATGAAACTCCACACACGTATTCGTCTTAACTGAAGGAATGTCGTTACACATGTCCAATAACCCTGACTTCCATTTCGGTAGAGTTATGCCCCTTTTCATAAAACTATCCCGCAACCTGATCTGGCTTGTAACATGGCAACATATTGACCTATGGTCATAAATCTATATACAGTTCTTCATCAATTATTCAATGCCCTTGACATATAACTCTGACTTTCATTCACCTAATCTAGCTCATAACTTGGCAAAAGAATGACCTATGGTCATGAAACTTGAGTTTTTCCTTATCATTTATCCAATACCTGTTTTTTAAATAAACTTCTGCAATGTAAACATGAAGTATTGCAGCCCTTGTCTTCAATCATTAGTTAGATTGTTATTGCCGAAATAAACACAGTAGGCAACACACGTGTTCCATAGAACACCCTTCTATTTTTGTTATGGAATATTCAGTTACTCACTCTTAATGTCGTCAGTAAATCAAGTATTCTCTTATCTTCAAGTAGATAAAAACAATCCCAAAAAAAATAAAATCTTGGGTAATATGCGTATAATTTTATATTCAAGCAGTTAATAAACATCAAAAAGAACATGGTCTGAACTGATCTCCAATCGTGACCAGAGAAAGGTAGAACGGCCTTCTGGTATAGGAACGGCCTTCTGGCATAGGAACGAGTGATGAAATGCATCTGAAAAATATAAACAACTTTCTTAAAAACAATTGTAAACAAAATCCCCACAAAAAGGAGATAAATGCATTATATATGTATGTAAAAGGAGACAAATACATACTTCCAATAAAAAAGTACCGTATTGGAAATTATCTAAATACTATTAATATAATAATATTATATATATATATAAGTATTACAGCATAACGAATGGTGTTTGTGTGTGTGTGTGGTGGGTGGTGTTGGTGGGGGGTCACGTGATCACGTAAAATCACGTCTTCACGTGAAAATAGCAAAACTTTCACATTTAACGTGAAGCGCTATAGGCTCGAGCTTCTCCAGTTTCCGGGGATTCGCCGTGCCAGATGTTCGCGCAAGTACGAAAGTTCAGCTCTCGGGGGGGCTCGGGGGAGGAGGGACACTAAACAGACTGAAAAGGACTAAAAATTCACGTTTCACGTCACCATATCACGTTTTACCAAGACCAAAATCACGGATCACGCTGATATAATTTTCACGCAATCACGCAAAAATATTGTTTGTTTCACGTGTCACGTTTTTAAAAACACCCCGATCACGTTTTCACGCAAAACCCCTTTGGGACCACCTATGAACGGTCTATTACTTCAACTACGCAGATCGACATCACATATACATGTATGTCATTAAATGACCTTAGTTTCGTTTTTATAGGAAAAATAAAATTATATTTGAGAAAGAAAACAAGATCTAGCAATTAATTTTCTATGATATCATTATCAGAAGCGAAATGGTATGAGTAGAAAGTGAGCTATATTTAAACGTTTTGAACTAAAATGCTCTACTTTACAACATCTGACCTAAACGAAGTTTATATTGCGTTGTTCTTTTTGTCAATGCTATTGCTCACGGTTGTGCTTGTACTATATTTGATTATAGAAAGCGCACGTTTCCACAGCGTGGAGGTTATTTACAATAACTTTTGAGATAATTATAAACTTTGTCCTACATCTTGATTAAACATGAAAATGGCGCGTTGCAAGCTCGGCTGCTATATATTGCACATCCCCAAAGAGAAGAGCACGTGCTGCCGTATGCTCCGACTAGTGGGGGTGCCTCCGTGTCCGGGGATGGTAAGGCGCCGAGTTTGAAACCTCGTCTGTCATCGCTGCGGGTTCGAATCCCACTGGGAGTTCGACTTGTGAGAACGCGTCGGTTCTTATGGATGCGGGAGGTATCGTATCCTACCCATAAACTGTGGGTGGTCTGCCTCCATCACTAAAAATCAAGCGTCATATATAGCCTAAAAGGTGCTGAAAAATGCCTTAAAAACTAACAGTCAATCAACCAACCGATAAGTGGGCAAGTGCTTCCCCGAAAAGTGGATCAGGTGCTGCAATATATATTAATGTCGACAGACGCTTCCACGCGACCCCAAATGTTGGGGCAGGGTTCATGGTGGTATGCGCATTACTAACTCGACGACACGTGCATGGTTATTTTGAGCCGCCTCAGAGAGATAAAAGGTATATAGTAATCCGGGTACTTGCCCTGCTCTTACGAATATATTAGTATAGATCTTTAAGGATCTATTTCTCAGTGGCGCCGATGAAACTTGAACCTATGTCCACCATGCTATTTTATGCGCATACTAACACAAACGCAGTAGTGACAGGCAACATAAATCCTCAAAAAAAGTATATTACAATGTATCTTGTGTACATATCCTTTTCTTTTACTTTTTCTTGATCTTATTACAGTTTACAAAGCATCAAAATGAATAAAGTGTTTCTTGTGTGTCATAAATAATGACATTTGTAATAAACGTTTTACAAAATCACCATTAACAACCCATTTAAAAACGATTTATTTAACGTTCCTTTAAACAATGTGTCAGTGATGTTTTATCAGAATGGTGTTTTACGTAACTTTCATCACGCTGTCTGTCATATCACGACAGTTTCTACTTGTGGCAGGGAGTGAGTAATAGTTTTTATTTTGGCGAGCCCAACTTGTGGCAGGGAACTCAGTACTTGTGCAGACTCAGTGCTCACCTTTAAAGTGCTGCCACACTGAAATACCACGCCGTAGACACCTGACATGATACCCCACCCAGTCACATTATAATGACACCGCGCCGACCAGTCCTACAACTACCATTGTAAATGCTGCACGTCAAGCCAGTACCATAGTTTATGGTCTTTTTTATGACCCGGCCGAGGATTGAACGCACGACCTCCCGAATGCGAGGCGGATATATTATTGTTGTTTTGCCTTGTAGGTACTGGAGGCGACCTAGAAGAGGAATGGCAAATCAAATACACAGTTGAAAACCTTCATCATGTTCTTCAGTTACATATGAAAAGTGCGTCCTATGATTAAGCGGTTAGTTATAATTAATGAACATGTTCGGTATGTAAAGCTCAACGATTCGGCTTAATCATAAATATTAATTAAAGTAATAGATAGAGTATGGTCTCATCGAGTTGGCTGATTTAAACATGAGATGGGCTAACCAACGAGAATAGACCATACCCTATTTGTTTTGTAGCATGTCTATTTCAGAAGCTGTCTGCCCTACACTAACTTCCAATAACTGGTAGTTAGGGTACACAATTTATTCTGAGAGGTGTTATTTTCAATTAAACGATTTACCCCTTTGGAAATACGAAAGGAATTTCAGCGACCATGTTACAAATGGGGATTATAGTGCTAACAGTTGTTCGGATAATCCCAAAACAAGTGAACTTATATCACAAAACAAGAATCTATTAGAGCCTTAAAACCTTCATTATGTTCTTCAGTTGCATATGAAAAGTGAGTCATATGATTAAGCGGTTAGTTATAATTAATGAACATGTTCGGTATGTAAAGCTCAACGATTCGGCAGGTCAAAGCATCATATAAATTACTATTAATGATGTATGTAACTAAACAAGCACAGACTTAGTCGTCTAGTTTTCAGATCAAACAATTTCATTAACCATATTTAAAAGGTACGGATGGTGGGTCCGAGTTAATGCATATGCCACGGTGCTGAATGTTAATCTGGAACATAGTTGTATTTACTCGTGTTTGGAGTGATACCCATAATGCTTCCAGATCACCTCCAGTCCTTTTATAACATAAATATATGTTGTTGTATTTATTCGTGTTTGGAGTGATAGCCATAATGCTTCCAGATCGCCAACATAAACATATATGTGCTCCATATAGACATTATTGTGTGTTCTATTCTATTCTACTCCTGAACAATAAGCAGGGAAGCGCAATTGAAGGAATGTAACACATGCACTCTAAATAATAAAGATAAAATGTGAAGGTTTTGAAAAGATAGGACATGATTACCAACATTCTATCAGGTATGACTCTCACTTTATCAACATGGGGGAGATGATTGTGTTCACAATACCCCTTGATCAGATAAATAAAGAAGATAACCTGTGTCCCTTCGAAACAATACTCTACATAGGTTGTTGATGGTGACGAGAGATAATAATAGGGTCAGATACAAAGTTTGCTAATAAATGAGCACACTACTCTGTATGGTCAGTATGTCACACCGTTTATTTGACCATAGCTATACTGAAAGGAAAAAGAAACGCATAAAGGGTATTTCTGCTATATATTGTACGTTTAAAAGGCTACTGCTAATCGAATGGTACAGGGCGACATTATGCCTGTCCTTTCGAAAATAGCGTTTAAACAGTACCGAACACACCAATGGTTACCCCTTTAAAGTTTCATTATCGACAGAATGCGAATTTGGCTCAAGCAGGTGAGCAAACTTAGGCTTTAAACGTTGCAATCTCAACATTAAACACAATACTGAAATGGCTTGACTTTTTCAAGCGAAACTTCAACATTTATGAATTTCGTCGTATAAAAACGTATGCTTTGATTAAAAGGTCTACTACATGACAGAGTTGTTGTTCTTTCTGTAACCAGTTGTAGCCTCTTTTTGTACAAAAAAAACACGTTGAGCTATATCTTCTTCTTCTATATCTGGACTATTACGTGTAATTAGTGCGGTATAGGCATTTTTTGATTATGCGTTTCTTTTTCCTTTCATTATACATGTTTGAATATATATAATCTGAAGGACACACGATAGTATTGATTGTTTTAAAACTCGCGGCGTCCTGACACGTTGCATATTTGCAAATTATTAATATTAATTACTTGACTATATTAAAACAAATAAAAAATGCAAATTCGATAACCTTTATTTAATTATGTGAATGTAGTTTTAATGTCAAAACGATACTGGATTAATAATAATCCAAGATGCTAACTTCAATGATTTCTAAATACTTCAAGATTGCCACGGGTCCCTTTAAATAGTATTTGCGCAATAATAGTATACACCATTTCTCTCCAGCTACCTACCCGTGTTATGCAATGCACACCAAATACTTTATAAACAATCGTTCTAGTAGATAGATATTTTTTGCCTGACTGACGCTCAGCATCTAGGACTGGTTGCCCGGTGTCAAGATGTAAGGGTCTGGGAGCTCTATAAAGTGGAGCGTAGAAGTAGACACAGTCGTGAATTGACCTAATTTTACAAATTTGAAAACCACTGCCGTAAGGCCTAAGCACATTCGTGTGAAGTTAACTCAACATGGACAAAGCAGGTTCTAAGGAGAAGTAAAAGTAAACGAAGACGGTTGACGGACAAAGAGTGATGCCAAATTGAGCCTTAGAGCTAAACACACATGGTGGTTCAAATTGTATAAAGACTTTCATTTCTGGGAATAACTTCATACCGTTCAATGTATATTTATGAAACTTGCTTTTTGAAATGTAAAAGTAATTTGAGAACTCGTCTGCGACATGGACTATCACAATATGAATTCTATGATATGATTAAAACATTATTTTACATACAGAGCAAATATAAACATATAAATATACGATAGAAATATTGTAATGACAAATGGGTTTGGTAACAAGTCCTACCAACATTAGATTAAACCCTTCCAAGTTAACATTTTAAAATTGAGAATGTAGATGGCTGGTGTAATAATATACAATGTCAAATACATTGAGATAGAAAAAATGCTGAATAAGTAAACAGAATATAAAGAGAAAACATGATAGAGAAAGAAAGAGAGATACAATAGTGAGAATAGTGAGAAGGACTAGTTAACCACAATTCCAGTCAGTTTACGAACGCGTGAATGCTATCTATCTATCTATACGCACGCGCATATTATGTGTTTAACGAGTGTTGGAAAACATCAGAGATAGACAGCCTATGTAAACCAAGATACAAGATTTTATTAACCAATTAAGGGCCCTCAAAGGAGCAAGTAATTTAGTACATTGATTGCACTGATTGGTAAGTAAACCAATATATGTTTGAACTGCTTCGAAGAGAGATTTTCTCTGTCAGTTAACTGTTCTCGACCATAAAGGATTGTTCTTATATTTAACGCGTTTAAATGGCGAGTGGATTGAAACAGTTGGAGCCGGTATGTGAACAAAGTGTTACATTGGAAAAAATAATGTTCAGCATCTTCTACTTCAAAACCGCACTCGCAAACGGGTGAATCGCGTAAATGATTAAGGTATAAATCGCTATTAATATAAGATTACTACACATTCTGGCATGTAAAACAGAAAATAATCGTTGACCACTTAAAATAGTATTTTGGTACCTTTGTACTCGGAAATACAGATGTTAATAGCCTTCTCTTGAAAATTGATATAGTTTCCGAGTTTTGTATTTCTACTGACATGTTATTCCATATGTTAAGAGAAGACGGAACAAACGAGTTGTTGTATATTTCAGTTCTCCTAGCAATAGTGGCATAGTTGTCGTTATTTCTGACATCTACTAGATGCGGGAAAATGTTTCAGATATAATTTGGAACGGATACATTTTTAACATTATAGACTGAAATAAGTTTTTATATTTTCCTTCTGTTTCACTTTTATGTTGACGCGATTTACAAACTTCGCAAGATGCTTGGTCATGATCACTTTCATAAGTCTTTATTACACATGTTAACACGTTCATTAAAAGCGGCAAGGAGTTTACGACATCTTACAATGCACTGCATGTTTAGTGGTTGTCCCATTTGCAGTTCGCCACTATGCTTTCCTCTTTGATTGTGCGATGACCAGAAAGCGTGTTTACCCTACGATGACGTCTTCCTAAATCCTGAGAGTATTACCGTTACGATTGATGTTTGTCTCTTAAGCATGTATTGTCTTATTTTGGTTTATTCTGTTGTTGCTCTGCCCTGCTATGACTTCTGCCAAGTCATTGAGTACTTGCTTTGTGGCTTTCTGTGTTTTTTTTGTGTTTTTTGAATATTCATATATACATGATCATCTTTGTGTTATACTTATATTGCATACTAATGCTGCCTGTTTGTTGATGATACAACCTGGCGCGAATTCCTTTATTTACACTGTCCCGTAATATTGGAATGACAGTAGAGTAAGAATGAGGTTTAGGTGCACCTTAGAAGCCTTTTTAACCACTGACCGTCCCACGTTGACCTTATGTTCAACTCTTTTATGTTTGTGATGTCACACACCCTGCCGTTTATTTATTCTTGTAATTGTTAGTTGTTTCTATATATTTGCGTATTTTTGGTTGACTGGGGTCCTTCAATGCTACATTTTGTGTTCGACTTTTATATCTACTTTTGTGTATTTACATGGAAACACTGAGATGGAAGTATTGGTGCCTGCATGTTCTCCGTGGACTGTAAACCGTAACAGCGTAGATGGACCATATATGCCAAATATCTTGATGTAATTTTTCTTTAACGGGACACATGGCAATCTTGAAGTGTTTATCAAGCATTGCAATTATGTATCCAGTATCATTTTTACTTTAAACCTGTTTGCATATAATCAGGGATTATATTTATCATCCCAGATATAATTAAATACAATTTTGAGTTTTTTTTTCATTGTTTCGTCTTATTGTAGCATAATTTTTAGATATTATTGATGCAATATAATCACCAATTAGAAATGTGCTCAAACAATTCGCTGTATACTATTCTTATAATTAATATTAATGATTGAACAAATGTAAGTTATGAAGAACAAGAAGAAGAACAAGAAGAAGACATTTTATTGACTTAAACTATTACACAGTTTTTTTATCATATAAATACACATTTACAAATATAATTTAAACACATTGACAAGATTAGTTAAATTTCACCTATTTATAAAATATTGCGTGAAAAAATACAGATAACACGAATGAAAACAATCACACAAAAAAACACAAAAAAAACAACAACATATATATGTTTTATATATATATATATATATATGTGGAGAAAATCTAATGCATTACAAAAGAACTACTTTTATATCGTGAGGATGAACGAGCTTATACGTTATTTATCATGGTACGTCTTAAAGAGAATGCTTCTGAAAAGTATTTGCTAAAATTAATAACTTCTTTTTTGTTAGACGACTGAAGGAGAGCAATAAATTTAAACATGCTTGGCCTTTGTATGTAATATCGTTTGATATATTTACTTCTGATTGTATTATAAGCAGGGCATATTAAGGTAAAATCGTCCGCAATATTGTTAGTGTTACATATTTGACAAATCCTTTCATTCCTTTCTAGTCTTTCGCGGAAATACCTCCCTGTTTCGATCTTAAACTATGAACGGACAAACATAATCTGGTTAAAACACTGCGATGGAGCCTTGAATGCAATACATCTAAATAATTATCATATTGAAAACGATGCTTTTACAGATTTGTACAGCGTCAATACTCTATTACAGTTTCCAGGTCAGATGACCAGTTTTGAATATAAGTATCTATCAATCGTTGCTTGAATAGCTTTATAAAAGTGTATGGGTATAAGAGGTAGGGTCAAGTCATGCGTACAAAAGTAATGACTTGACTTTTGAAACCCAATTATTTAATCCCAGTTCACAATCGTTTTTTGCGCTTTCATATACATGCTTTATAATTTACATTATCAGTTGTGACCGCTCTTAATGGTATTAACATGTCTATTTATATATAATGGATAACGGCCTAATTCCCCATACACACCCGCATTACTTGTCGATAATTTTACACCGAGTATTTGTACAATACTTTAAATGTATCCTTTCAATTTTCTTGGATTTAGTAAAACCCCACACTTGACTGCCGTATTTAAATTAAGAATAGACCCTAGTTATGTAGAAAAACTAATGGGACGTGAGTTTTTAAAAAAATAAATCAAGATTGCCGTCTATCCCTTTAAAAGCAACCAACAATAAGATCCTGTGCAGGACCGTGAGTACAATTAATGATCAATAATAGCAGATGTTTGTGAACTGATTGTATTCGTTTATTGAAATGACGATGACGCCGAATCAAATAGGAAAATAACAGCTGTCTTGTTTTGTCTGTCAGTCAGCCGGTATGCAGTGTCATTTCGATTACTCTTATTCAGTCTAGATACAGAAAAGCCTGAGGCCAAGCATTACAAGTGATGTATTAAATACGCTCAGTTTGTTATTCCTCCGCCGTGGAGTGCGTGGTCCAGTGGTAGAGCGCTGAACTACAGATCGAGAGGTCGTGAGTTCGATCCTCGCCACGGCCACGTTATTATCCTCGAGCAAGATAATTAATCCACATTGCTTAGTACTGGCCATCGAGAGTGATTAATCTAAGTTGCAAGAACTTGCTTCGCAAGCGATGCAAAATAAATATGTTTAAACTAAATCCCCCGCCTTTGAAAGTGGGGGATATAAAAATGGCGTTGTGCGTCCGTGCGTCCGTCCATCCATCTGTGTGTTCATCCGTCCTAGTGTCGCAAACTTATATGCCGCCTACTGTAGCATGTTTGTCGCACACGATCAGGGGCGCTTCGAACCCTCAAAATCAGTCCCAGGCAATCACACAGTAACCGCTATAAGTACATATATGTGTCTTTAAGGTTCGATGGTATAGTGCTTCTACTGAAAGTCCTAGGCGTCTGTGGACACAATCCTGAACGTTTAATACAATTATTTAGTTTTTAAATTAAGGAAACAAATATTTAAAGGGATAGGTTTAACGGGTTTTGAGAAGTATTTGCAGGTGATCTTGAAAAAAGTATGGGTGTCTGTCCAAATACGAATACAATCATCAAACTATGCTTTAGTTGCATACGCAATTTACATATACACTACTCTAGACCCCGTGATCCGTTGAATTAGTGTAAATGAAATAATTTATTCTGAAAAGCTAGACGACTCGGCTAGTTGTTGTCGCTGTTTAAATCATTAACATTAATTAATATAATGCTGAACTCTTATACATTCCTGTTGTGAAGTCGATGTAACTTTTAACGATTAAACTCCGTTTTAATTAATATTGATGATTGTACAACAACAAAAAAAAGCTAAAAAAAAAAGCCGAGTCGTTGTGTTTTCCAGGCCAAACATGTTCATAAACAATAATTATACCGAATTATTTTAATGCAGACGTAGATTTCATATGAAACTGAAATACGTTATAAAGGTTTTACATTTGTATTCGGATTGACACCAATCACCCTTCCAGATCGCCCCCAGTACCTTTAACAGACATGCGTGCAATCTGCACTGTAGGAAGAAAATTAATTTACAGCAGACATGGCACCCGTCAACATTTCCATTGGCTAGTAAATCCGAACAAACTTTAATCAAATGACTTGACAGGTTGTACTGTATGGTCACAATGTCATCGGATGTTGTGGACTTCGCACTAATCACGCCATGCCCGACACGTATAAACCACTTTATATTATGTATTGACGTTTTAATCCTCTTAACGTGACCTGACGGTTATGAAAAATATCAGGGTTGTCCGACTGACTTAATTAATTATGTTGTTAGAAATACAGTATATTCTCTGAAAAACAGCGGGGTTATACTAGATTTACAAAACTCTGTTCGTTTTAGTACACACATATACCAGTATATATTGAACATCAGTCGAACAGGAAATAAAGCATTCACAGAACACAGTCCACCAAAAGCAAGCATTCAGTTACAAGGATCAATAGAACTTAAACATACGACACCACAAACATAAAAGGGTTGATGACATGGGTACCGCCTTCGAACGGTCGGTGGCAAAAAGGTCCCTGGAGGTTTAAGACAGGCACTAAATTTCACTTTTACCATATTATCATCCTACTTAAAAAGGAAAGTGTAAGCCAGGCTATAGCCTATTACAAATTAGACAGCACAGATAGGCAATATAAGTGAAACACAACGGTGATCATGTATATGATTATCTAACATGGTTGATGAAAATACTCAATGCTGATGACTATTGAGGTGTTTTTAAAAAAATCTAAATAAAACCTGATGTCATGTCCTGTCATTTTAAACGAGTTTCAACGTCGGAAAAACATCCAAAACCACGATTACCTTATTTTAAGGCAATGTTACGATTGAACTTATTCGAAACACGATAAAGTTGTATATTTTCTTCGTTTGGTGATGAGAGATGGACGTACAATGTAAGTTGTGAGAATGTGTTTGTATTATGTTCAATCTCTCGAAAATGAGTGTATAAAATACATACAAATCCATGTCAGATAAAAAAAATTTTTTATTTCCATCGGGTTTATATTGTGCGAGATCAAAACCTGGCGGTTGGCACTTGAAACACATCGAAACCGCGGACCGACGGCCCTTGGTATCGATGGTGTTCAAGACCCGCCCACCAGGTTTTGAACTGGGACAATATAAACCCGATGGACATAGATCTATTTTATTTCTTGAATAACAAAAAAGCCTAGCACAAAGTAATTAAAATACTCAGTGACTTGGCAGAAGTCAAAGCAACAAGAGAATAAATGGCACGACAAGTCAAGATTTAAGGCAAACAAGATTTAAGGCAAACATGAAACGTTACATTCCCTTTTTAGGATTTAGGCAGACGTCATCAAAGGGTCCACAATCTGTCGCGTCATCGCACACTTAAGCGGCATAGTCTAAAACCTGGAATGGAATGAGATTTTGATTCCATTCCGTTCCGTTCCAAGTTTCATTTCCTGTTATAGGATAAAACAGAATGAATCTGGAAGAAAATTGTGAACAAAACAGAAACATGTGAAATATGTTCAGCAAAGCTTGGGAACAAACTAATAAATCTGACATTTCCTAAATACAATTCTATCAAATAAAATATCCAAGGACAAATCTCACTCATACAAACCTCTACCCTATTAAAATTATATTTGATGTGAAGTGTACTATTAGCTTAGCC
The DNA here is from genome assembly GCA_037043455.1 of Cyrtodaria siliqua. Classification (NCBI taxonomy): domain Eukaryota; kingdom Metazoa; phylum Mollusca; class Bivalvia; order Adapedonta; family Hiatellidae; genus Cyrtodaria; species Cyrtodaria siliqua. Next base: position 111,051 of record JAWPHD010005175.1, read on the forward strand.
CAGTTATGTCAGCAGCCTCCACTCAGTTTTATGTCAACAATTTAGGTATTTCATTCATATATGATGAGTGAAATGTAGCACACATACATGGTCAATTTTAACACGCAGCAATCTTGATTTATTTAAAACTTTTTTTTTTCTACATAACAATCATTAAATTTAAGTTAAAAAAAAGTGTTTTTACATATCAGTGACTGTTTTGATTATATAAAGCAAAAATAATAATAATATATTCACTGGGAAATGAGGCGCAACAAGGCACACTGATTTATTGCAGGCATATGCAATAGAAATGTAAATATACCTGCTTGAATATAATTAAACATTTTGATAAATTTTCTTTGTAATTATACCACATATGTGACAGACACACACACACGTGCGCGCGCATGCACACGCGGGCTCACACACAAACACTGACACAAGAACATGACACAACAGAGACAACAACGTGATCATAGCAATATTTGTTCAGCTGCCTGTATATATGACAAACGCTTATTCTAATTTTAGAGGTTAATTTTTGATTGCCATATCTATTTGATAAAGTAAACACATTGTTCAACAATAGCATTGTTTAAATTTTCATTTCTAAAGCTGTCAGGTTGGTAATAAGAGTTAACAAGATACAAGATACAAGATACATAGAGTTTAATAACCGGTGTTTTTGAGATACGGGAAATATCTCCCCCGGTACAATGCGCAATGCTTATTCTCCTAACGTTGCAAAAATTACAGTGATATATCGTTCAATATTATACAATTATGGACTTTTCAGCTGTTATACATGATGTGATATGCACCAAAAAAATCATTATTGACCGAGGCGATAGCCGAGGTCAATAATGATTTTTTGGTACATATCAACATCATGTATAACAGCTGAAAAGTCCATAACTGTTTTATTATATAACCCTCAATTTACAATTATATAAAACAGGTCAATATCAAATTTTTTTTTATATAAAACAGGTCAATATCAAAAAAACAGGTCAATATCAAAAAAACAGGTCAATATCGCTAGATATTTTTTCTAAAAAATTACTTTTTAGCCAATGAAAACGCGTCTATTTAATGGTTATATAATAAAATGAGATATTTATAGTGCGGGTGTATTAGAATTAAGAAATAGAACATCGTTTACTGTGAATTATCGTTTAATATATCACGGTTTGGACAATAATTTCAATTTCACGAGCCCGAAGTGCGAGTGAAATTATTGTTTACAATTGAACGACAAACCGTGATATATTATAGATAATTCACCGTAAACGATGTTCTATTTCTATTATAATATTCCTAAAATGTGAAAATAACGCACACATCTGAAATCTTTCGCATTGCTTTGCTTGCTCTCCTAACGTTGCATACGTTTAGTTTAAACATATTTATTTTACATCGATTGCGAAACAAGTTATTGCAACTTAGATTAATCACTCTCGGTGGCGTCCTGGGTAGAACAAGTACTAAGCAATGTGGATTAATTATCTTGCTCAAGGATAAATAACGTGGCTGCGGCGAGGATCGAACCCACGACCTCTCGATCTGGAGTTCGGCGCTCTACCACTGGACCACGCACTCTACTCAATACGTTACAATGCGCAATGCTTATTCTCCTAACGTTTCAAAAATTACAGTGATATATCGTTCAATATAAGATTTTATTGACCAATTAAGGGCCCTCAAAGGGGCAAGTAATATAGTACAGTGATTGCAATGGTAAGTAACAAAAAAACAATGACAAAATAAACCAGAGCACGTACACTGAGCAGAGTCGCCTACAGTACATTAAACTATAATATATATTACTTATAATCGCCTACAGTACATTAAACTATAATATATATTACTTATAATGACTTTTAGGGTTAACTGTTTTTTAAAAGACTGTATTAAGTAAGTACCTAATGCTTTCAAAATGTGTATATTTTCACAAGATAATAGCCAATTATGTTGATTATTCAAATCCAGGCTGGAAAAATGCAAAGATACGCATGTTAATAAATTAGTTCTTTCATCTGAATAGTAAGGACATGTTAGGAGAAAATGCATCTCATCATCTACAGAATTACTGGTACAATGTTCACACAATCTATGTTCCACAGGAGTATTAGTATATATCTACCAGTTTAGATTTTCTGATCCAAAATGTCATTACTAATTTTGACATGAATCTCTGACATTCCAATCTCATTCCATTCCAGGTTTTAGACTATGCCCAATTAAGCAGGAAAGCGAATGGCGAACTTTAAATGGATCAACCACTTAACATGCAGTGCGTTGTAAAATGACAGGACCGTAACCTCTTTTGATACATTGACACAGATTATATAAACGTGATCATGACTATTAATATGTACTACAAACCCCTTATTCTTCACAACATCCAGGTTATCAATTTCCATTCCATATGCGTCTGGAACTCTTAAATGTTTATCCTCACCATAGAACACCGCCATAAAAGTACATCTCATTTCACAGTTCCAGAATGGTCATTCTACAACATACAGTAGGAGGTGGTATGGGAAGCCATAACCGTCAAAATGTGGATATTTACAAACCATTCAATGACAGGCCATTTAATTCAACATGAAGTCATTTGATGACGTACATATTGATTCGATGCGACGTGTAAACTCGGTTCATTCGTTACAAAGTGAATTGATACGGTTCGAAGTGAAATGATACTGTGTACAATTTCAAACCATACGACGCAAAGTCATTTGATGACGTACATATTGATTCGATGCGACGTGTAAACTCGGTTCATTCGTTACAAAGTGAATTGATACGGTTCGAAGTGAAACGATACGATGTAAAATTTCAAACCATACGACGCAAAGCCATTTGATGACGTACATATTGATTCGATGCGACGTGTAAACTCTGTTCATTCGTTACAAAGTGAACTGATACGGTTCGAAGTGAAATGATCGGGCGAAAACACAGTCGGTGCGATGCAAACGCAATCCGTTCGACAGAAACTGATTTCATTACGTGCAAAGTGAAACGGTGCGACATCTGGCGGCGATATTTGCCACATCACTTGCAGGGTTATTTCCCCTACATAACATATATATTATGATAAATCAAAGTACTAAAAGTACTGAGAATGCAAGGTTTGATAGGAAAGACTGTATGGATATTTGCACGATCAAATTTCCATAAATTTTACATAGTTTTAGCCAACTTGGCGATCTTTGGCGACCTACCAAAATCTTAGAGGGTCAATCCATTCCAAATATATTGTAATCAGTTGTCATTAAACTGTTTCAAATCTAGACTAGAATCTGTCACTCAAGATGACCTCCATGTCTAAAATTATGTCATTTACAGAGTGGCGTGTATTAAGTAGTCTTCCGGGAACAAGATGCACAAGAGGGCATGTATCACTCTACTGGCTTGAATAGTCCAAGGCCGGAAAACAGTTTTTGTCTCGCCTATTTGAAGAAAAAAAGAGATTTTGGTGTTGCTTTTCCGGCGGCGGCGGCGGCGGCGGCGGCGGCGGCGGAGGCGTCAACATTCAAGTTTTGCGTTTAGGTCATTTTCTCACAAACTATGCACTAGACCTTTCAAACTTTGCTTGTAGTTGTATCTTGGGTGGTACATTGCAACGTGACAAAGCAAATGTGGAAGTGACCTTGACCCTCCAAGCAAAGGGCAGATAACTTAATAATTTTTAGGTTCAACTTTTGCATTTAGGTCACTTTTTCACAAACTGTATTCACTAGACCTTTAAGACTTTGCTTATAGTTGTATCTTGAGTGGTACATCACAACGTGACAAAGCAAATGTGAAAGTGACCTTGACCCTCCAAGCAAAGGGCAGATAACTTAATTGTTACCTTCAACTTTTGCGTTTAGGTCACTTTTTCACAAACTGTATGCACTAAGACCTTTCAAGCTTTGCTTATAGCTGTATCTTGAGTGGTACATTGCAACGTGACAAAGCAAATGTGGATGTGACCTTCACCATCCAAGCAAAGGGCAGATAACTTTAATTGTTACATGTACATCACTCTCTCATGAACTATAATTATGCACTAGATGTTTTAAACCTAATTTATAGATTATTCTTTGGAAGAAAACATATTCTATTTTGACATAGTTGTGTCTTGGGTAGTGCATCTTTTTGGATGCATGGATTTAATCTATGACCTTGACCTACTTTCTGGAGCTGATGATTTTTAGCTCTACTGGCCAAGGGCCTTCATTTTTCATCCGATCTTTACAAAACTTTAACATAGTTATAGTTAATACCAATGAAAGCTCGCACAAGTTCGAAAACTAGCCAGATCGGACTAGTAACAGCGGAGTTATGGCCCTTGATTTAGTTAAAAAATGCTATATTTTGTCTCGTTAATACGACAGGGCTTTCATTTTTTATCTGATCTTTACCATATTTGTTTAGAATGTTAATATAACCCCGTCCCCCACCACCCTACCCCATTTTTATAAAGGCCATCCTATCCCTGTTGTTTTTGCAATGTTTGAAAAAAAATACTGATGGGAATTTTATGTCGACAACCCTTGACAATTATGTCGCGATGTCGTATTGCAATGTAGCGTTGTCGTATCTCAATGTCGAGTTGTCGTATCGCAATGTCGCATTGTCATATCGCAATGTCGCGATGTCGCATTGTCGGGTGTCGCATTGTTGCCCACGACAATGCGACATTGTATCTGGCCCCAACCGGACACCGTTTGAAACAGCACATGGCTGCAGCATTTTAACCTACTTCGTCCAGCTAGGTTCTGCTCTGTTTCTTCTTCTTCTTGTTTATTTATCAAAATTATGGTCACTTTTACCCGTGTATTTATTTATAGTCAATTTCAATTCTTCTTTCCACCAATAAATTTGTATTTTATTTTTTTAGTAAATACTACAGTAAAGTTTCTTTTCAATGTGTGGGACAGACATAGGGAAGTTGAATCAACGGGTAGTGCCTCTTGTTAAGTTATTTGTCCCTGCAGCAGAAGACGTTTTCTAGGTTACGCCACTGAACTTGGACAAGTTCAAAACCAGTTGCATCAGACTAGACACATCAGAGTTATAGCCTTTGATTTAAAAAGACAACTGTTTTTCGGTAGGCCTTAGACTATTCAAGCCAGTAGAGTGATACAGGCCCTCTTGTGCATCTTGTTCCCGGAAGACTACTTAATACACGCCACTTTGTAAATGACATAATTTTAGACATGGAGGTCATCTTGAGTGTCAGTTTGGCCATAAAACACAAATCTGTCTATCCATCAGCAATTTCATAAAAAAATATTCTAGTCTAGATTTGAAACAGTTTAATGACAATTGATCACAATATATTTGGAATGGATTGACCCTCTAAGATTTTGGTAGGTCGCCAAAGATCGCCAAGTTGGCTAAAACCATGTAAAATTTATGGAAATTTGATCGTGCAAATATCCATACAGTCTTTCCTATCAAACCTTGCATTCTCAGTACTTTTAGTACTTTGATTTATCATATATTATGTAGGGGAAATAACCCTGCAAGTGATGTGGCAAATATCGCCGCCAGATGTCGCACCGTTTCACTTTGCACGTAATGAAATCAGTTTCTGTCGAACGGAATGCGTTTGCATCGCACCGACTGTGTTTTCGCCCGATCATTTTACTTACCACCAGACTAAATGTGTTTGCGTTAAACTGATTCATATTGCATCATGCTGATTTACTTTGTTCTGTATCACTTCACCTTTTTCGATGAATCGGTTAAGTTTTCATCGTACCGACTTGTATTTGATTGTATTGCATTAGTTTTTTTGTCAAATGGTTTGTCATTGCACTGAATGATTTCTATTTGCGCCGTATGGTTTGAAATTTTACACCGTATCATTTCACTTCGAACTGTATCAGTTCACTTTGTAACGAATGAACAGAGTTTACACGTCGCATCGAATCAATATGTACGTCATCAAATGACTTTGCGTCGTATGGTTTGAAATTTTACACCGTATCATTTCACTTCGAACCGTATCAATTCACTTTGTAACGAATGAACCGAGTTTATACCGTATCATTTCACTTCGAATCGTATCAATTCACTTTGTAACGAATGAACAGAGTTTACACGTCGCATCGAATCAATATGTACGTCATCAAATGACTTTGCGTCGTATGGTTTGAAATTTTACACCGTATCATTTCACTTCGAATCGTATCAATTCACTTTGTAACGAATGAACCGAGTTTACACGTCGCATCGAATCAATATGTACGTCATCAAACGACTTTGCGTCGTATGGTTTGAAATTGTACACCGTATCATTTCACTTTGAACCGTCTCAATTCACTTTTTAACGAATGAACCGAGTTTACACGTCACATCGAATCAATATGTACGTCATCAAATGACTTCGTGTTGAATTAAATGGCCTGTCATTGAATGGTTTGTAAATATCCACATTTTGACGGTTATGGCTTCCCATAATATGGGCGTTTATAAGAAACAATACATAAAGCTACCTGGTTTATAAAACTTTTGCTGTCTGCACGATTTATAGGTCGGCCTTAGTTTGTTGGCAGGACGTTTACATGCACAATATTTTAAAAGCGACCTGGTTTATAAACTCGGGCTGTCTACAAGATAAATAGGTCGGTCTAAATGTGTTGGTAGGACGTTCATATGTATAGTAACCGAATACCAGTGCTTTATTTAGTTTCAGATTTGTAAAATAGGCAATCAAATAATATTTTAAAGGGACACAAGGCAATCTTTAAGTTGGGGGACACAATGCAATCTTTAAGTTTGTATCTTGAATTAAATTTAGCATCTTGCTGTATTAATTCAGTATCCTTTTCAAACCTGCTTGCATTACTATAACAGACAGTTTTTAAGTAATTATTTCAATTTAAAATTATATGACTTTAACCTTTTTTTGTATTTTCGTTTCGATAAAGTTGAGTATTGTTATGACGTTATATCAAGATATAATGAAATTTAAAAGAACATTTGTCTGGTTTTGACAATTTAGTGTTAAAAGGTAGCAGACGTCTAGTATTTGTGATTCTGTACTTAATCTTTAATGGCTTGGTGCGGATTCGATTACAAGTTTATTCAATCCTATAAATATATATGTTGTTCATGTAGTACTTAATTCGTATAGTACTAGTATTTAAGTGTTACTGTTTATATTTTTCATTTATTCATATCATAAATTAGTTTATTGTCATGTATAATATGTATTACTGTTACTGTGTGTATTATTGTATTGTCTCAATGTTCTCCAATTGGGAGGAAAATAAAGAATCAATCAATCAATCAATTAAAAACTATTTTGAGTAATCAATTTTTCTTCATTATTCTACCAAATGTTTTAATCAATTATTGGTGCAATATTATCAACAGTTAAGTAATATAAAACAACAAGTTGCTTTGAACTATTCGGATAATTAATATTAATGATTGAACAAATGCGAGTTATAGAGAAAAACAAACATACATTAAACATTTGTATGCCTCGTAAACGAACTATATTATGTGAAACACTTGCAGGAAAGTGTGTATATATTTAGGCTACTATAGTAATTCTGGGTAGTATGTTTATCCTTAACAATTACTAAAAGTAACAATACTCGGTGTAATTTTGATTTATGCTTTAACGTTTCTTTGTATTTATTGTGTTTAATATTCAATTATGTAAACATTTGTAATCTTCATTCAATTGGAGGAAATAAAGATGATACATACATACATACATACTATTTTGTTACATTGTCTGTCATGTTATTTTCATGTCTTTATTTGTACCACAAAGGGCCTTAGTGCCTATTGGATTTTGAAACTATCATCATATGTTATTCAGAAGAAAAACACTACATAAAATAAATTATAATGTGTTCGAATGAATCCTTTATTAAAGTGACACGAGGCAATCCTGATTTGTTTTTAAAAACTCACGGCGTCCCGTTTACCGCTGCCAAGTTTGATGAAACATAGACGCCAATTAATAAAAGTATTGTATAAACTAGCTGAAATTTGCTTAGTTTAATTAATCAATACACAACGCCGTTATATGGATGGATTACGTACCAAACTTGCAGTTACTTTCATGATTTCAGTTTATTAATGTCTAATCATGTATACATCATGTTTAAATACTATAAATAATACAATAGTTAAAATACTATAAATACAACAATATGGTTCACAACACTCAAAAAACGTTTAAGTACCCCCAAATGGCAGCTCTGTAAGCTACTGCGGACCAGACAAACAATTTAATATAAACTTGAAAAAGGCATGCCAACAACTAAACATCTTATACTTTTATACGATTAATAGCCCTAGTGGTCGACTGGTTGGCTGCGAAACAAATTCAGTTGTACCATTACAATTATAAAAAAATCATCAAATTTAAGATCAAGATAAATATATTTATCTTAAATAAAAATTGTGCTGTCTCCAAACGTTGTATACAACGAGACCTGAAATAAACAATATTTGTTTTAGACTTAGTAATGTCCATAGTATTTGCATTAATACACCATTCAGATAAACTATCAAGCATTTAATTGTAAATATGTTTCTCTTCCAGTCAGAAGAACAACGTCGTCCTTGATAATACACATATCGAGTGTTCAACGCAACAGAGGGGAACGTCCTTGATAATACACATATCGAGCGTTCAACGCAACAGAGGGTTCAACGCAACCCTCAATTGCGTTGAACGCTCAAAACCCTTCACCTTCATAAACAGAAACATGTTGTTACATCTAGAAAAGGACTAAACGTGCTTGAGTAGGTCACCCTACTGACATTGCCATGTTGTTGTATCTCCGTTATTTGTATGCAGTTACATCAGTGTCGCATTGCACCTTCGATATTGTATATATATTCCAAAATCTTGTGTTGGTTTTAGAGTATGTGTGTGTGGTGGGTTTGGTTGGGGGTTGGGTGGATGGGTATAAGTTCAATTGTCAAGGTCACAGTTAACTTATAATTGACAATTTAAAATGTTGAATTTACGTACAAGCTGTTGTTATTTAAGTTCGACTGGACCAACACGTATCACACTCTCAATAAGTGTTTGTATTGAGGTTGGTTATATGAACCTGTAAATGGGTCCGGTCCAATGTCTCAATTTGTTCAAGAAACAGTGCACAATTGATCACCGGCAGCATTAGGTCAACGACCACGGTCACAGTGAAGTTAAACTTGACACAGCCTAACAAGCTCTGTTATTGAGAGTTCTGGAAAAAAAATGGAAAAATGTGAAAGAATTATCGAACTCGGATGATAAACAGAAAAAAGGTATGATCAGTTGAAGGTTGTTCTAAATCGGAAATGGGAGCCGCCATTTTGAGAACTATGACGTCATAGTCCCAAATTATCATATATGGAATATATATGTATACAGCAAAGGAAATCTGAAATGAATGCAAAATCCTTTACTGGTCGTATAAAGCGTTATTGACATTAAGTATACATATTTGTCATACAGTTGCTGTAATGTCTTTCCCAAAAAATCAATAAATATTCATATTTATAAATATTCCATAAATTGTCATTTAGAAATTGCGGCTTCCATATGAGTTCCAACAGATCCTTCAAATGATTATAGCTTCTTTGTTTATCATCCTATTTTGGTAATTCTTTCACCCGTTTCCAAGTTTTTCAGAACTCTCAATAACAACGATTGATTTGCTGGGTCGCTACATTCTCCTTAAGCTTTACAATAACTAGTGTGTAAGCTTGATTAAGTATGATCCATTGTTAAAACATTATTTCTTTGCTTTGTTTAACTAGATATTGATATAACCATTTTGTTGAACTTTGGAAAGGACCGTAACTGATGTTGTGATAACTCGTGGTCCAATCCATTTGTAAATGTTATTTATTATTGTAATTTGTATATCACATGTATTTATGTAAATAACATCAAGCAATAAAATATTATTAAATAAATCCATTTGGAATTGTACATATACCTATCTTGGCAAAGGTCAAGGTAACCGTGTGACCTTTACTTGACCTTAGAAATGATATGCACATGTCACGAAACTTTGTAAGTACGATTCATTTTGGATGGTACAAGCACCACATTTTGTTTAGATAATAAAGTGAAAGTTACATGTATTTCTCTGAACTGATTTATGCTTTTGCCATCAAAACCCTTCACCTTCATAAACAGAAACATGTTGATACATCTAGAAAAGGACTAAACGTTCTTGAGTAGGTCACCCTACCCGACATTGACATGCGTTATATATGCTCATTGATTCTATTTAAGCTCAGGGACGGATACAGGATTTGATATTAGTGTGTGTGTGTGTGTGTGTGTGTGTGTGTGTGTGTGTGTGTGTGTGTGTGTGTGTGATACAGGATTTGAGATTAGTGTGTGTGTTTGTGTGTGTGTGTGTATGTGTGTGTGTGTGTGTGTGTGTGTGTGTGTGTGTGTGTGTGTGCGTGTGTTTGTGTGTGGGGGGGGGGGGGGAGTGGATGGGGTGGGGGGGGGAGGGGGACGATGGACATCATACTACACATTCAGCTGTAGTGACTGTGAATCTGTGAATGGTGGATATCATACTACACATGTGAACGTTGGACATCATACTACACACTAGGGTGTATTGACTGTGAACAGTGGACATCATACTACACATTCAGGTGTAGTGACTGTGGACATCATACTACACATTCAGGTGTAGTGACTGTGGACATCATACTACACATTCAGGTGTAGTGACTGTGGACATCATACTACACATTGAGCTGTAGTGACTGTGAATGGTGGACATCATACTACACATTCAGGTGTAGTGACTGTGGACATCATACTACACATTGAGCTGTAGTGACTGTGAATGGTGGACATCATACTACACATTCAGGTGTAGTGACTGTGGACATCATACTACACACTGAGCTGTAGTGAATGTGAATGATGGACATCATACTACATATAAATTTAGGTGTTGTGAATGGTTGACATCAAACTACACATTTAGGTGTAGTGAATGTGAATGGTCAGGTGGACATCATACTACACATTGAATGGTGTAGTGACTGTGAATGGTGGACATCATACTACACATTTAGGTGTAGTGAATGTGAATGGTCAGGTGGACATCATACTACACATTGAATGGTGTAGTGACTGTGAATGGTGGACATCATACTACACATTTAGGTGTAGTGACTGTGAATGGTGGACATCATACTACACATTGAGGTGTAGTGACTGTGAATGGTGGACATCATACTACACATCGAGGTGTAGTGAATGTGAATGGTGGACATCATACTACACATTGTGGTGTAGTGACTGTGAATGGTGGACATCATACTACACATTGAGCTGTAGTGAATGTGAATGGTGGACATGATACTACACATTGAGGTGTAGTGAATGTGAACAGTGGGCATCATACTAAACATTGAGGTGTAGTGAATGTGAATAGTGGACATCTTACTACACATGAGGTGTAGTGAATGTGAATGGTGGACATCATACTACACATTGAGGTGTAGTGACTGTGAATGGTGGACATCATACTACACATTGAGGTGTAATGTGAATGGTGGACATCATACTACACATTGAGGTGTAGTGAATGTGAACAATGGGCATCATACTAAAAATTGAGGTGTAGTGAATGTGAACAGTGGACATCATACTACACATTGAGGTGTAGTGACTGTGAATGGTGGACATCATACTACACATTGAGGTGTAATGTGAATGGTGGACATCATACTACACATTGAGGTGTAGTGAATGTGAATGGTGGACATCATACTACACATTGAGGTGTAATGACTGTGAATGGTGGACATCATACTACACGTTTAGGTGTAGTGACTGTGAATGGTGGACATCATACTACACATTGAGGTGTAGTGAATGTGAATGGTGGACATCATACTACACATTGAGGTGTAATGTGAATGGTGGACATCATACTACACATTGTGGTGTAGTGACTGTGAATGGTGGACATCATACTACACATTGAGGTGTAGTGAATGTGAATGGTGGACATCATACTACACATTGAGGTGTAGTGACTGTGAATGGTGGACATCATACTACACATTGAGGTGTAGTGAATGTGAATGGTGGACATCATACTACACATTGAGGTGTAGTGAATGTGAATGGTGGACATCATACTACACATTGAGGTGTAGTGACTGTGAATGGTGGACATCATACTACACATTGAGGTGTAGTGAATGTGAATGGTGGACATCATACTACACATTGAGGTGTAATGTGAATAGTGGACATCATACTACACATTGTGGTGTAGTGACTGTGAATGGTGGACATCATACTACACATTGAGGTGTAGTGAATGTGAATGGTGGACATCATACTACACATTGACGTGTAATGTGAATGGTGGACATCATACTACACATTGTGGTGTAGTGACTGTGAATGGTGGACATCATACTACACATTGAGGTGTAGTGAATGTGAATGGTGGACATCATACTACACATTGAGGTGTAATGTGAATGGTGGACATCATACTACACATTGTGGTGTAGTGACTGTGAATGGTGGACATCATACTACACAATGAGGTGTAGTGAATGTGAACGGTGGACATCATACTACACATTGAGATGTAGTGACTGTGAATGGTGGACATCATACTACACAATGAGGTGTAGTGAATGTGAACGGTGGACATCATACTACACATTGAGATGTAGTGACTGTGAATGGTGGACATCATACTATACATTGAGGTGTAGTGACTGTGAATGGTGGACATCATACTACACATTGAGATGTAGTGACTGTGAATGGTGGACATCATATTATACATTGAGGTGTAGTGAATGTGAACATTGGACATCATACTACACATTGAGATGTAGTGAATGTGAATGGTGGACATCATACTATACATTGAGGTGTAGTGAATGTGAACGGTGGACATCATACTACACATTGAGGTGTAGTGAATGTGAATGGTGGACATCATACTACACATTGAGCTGTGGTGACTGTGAATGGTGGACATCATACTACACATTGAGATGTAGTGACTGTGAATGGTGGACATCATACTATACATTGAGGTGTAGTGAATGTGAACGGTGGACATCATACTACACATTGAGGAGTAGTGAATGTGAATGGTGGACATCATACTATACATTGAGGTGTAGTGAATGTGAATGGTGGACATCATACTACACATTGAGATGTAGTGACTGTGAATGGTGGACATCATACTATACATTGAGGTGTAGTGAATGTGAACGGTGGACATCATACTACACATTGAGCTGTGGTGACTGTGAATGGTGGACATCATACTACACATTGAGATGTAGTGACTGTGAACAGTTGACATCATTCTACACATTGAGGTGTAGTGTCTGTGAACGGTGGACTGAGGTGTATTGTATATGAACGGTGGACTAAGGTGTATTGAATGTGAACGGTGGACTGAGGTGTATTGGTGTGAACGGTGGACATCATACTACACATTGAGGTGTAGTGAATGTGAACAGTGGACATCATACTACACATTGAGGTGTAGTGAATGTAAACTGTGAACATCATACTACACATTGAGGTGTAGCAACTGTGAACGGTGGACATCATATTACACATTGAGGTGTAGCGAATGTGAACGGAGGACATCATATTACACACTGAGCTGTAGTGACTGAACAGTGGACATCATACTACACATTCAGGTGTAGTGACTGTGAATGGTGGACATCATACTACACATTCAGTTGTAGTGACTGTGAATGGTGGACTGAGGTGTAGTGAATGTGAACGGTGGACACCATACTACACACTGAGGTGTAGTGAATGTGAACGGTGGACATCATACTACACATTGAGGTGTAGTGACTGTGAACAGTGGACATCATACTACACATTCAGGTGTAGTGACTGTGAATGGTGGACATCATACTACACATTGAGCTGTAGTGACTGTGAATAGTGGACATCATATTACACACAGAGGTGTAGCGAATGTGAAAGGAGGACATTATATTACACATTTAGGTGTAGTGAATGTGAACGGTGGAAATCATACTACACATTTAGGTGTAGTGAATGTGGATGGTGGACATCATATTACACATTGAGGTGTAGTGAATGTGAACAGTGGACATCATACGACACATTGAGGTGTAGTGAATGTGAATGGTGGACATCATATTACACATTTAGGTGTAGTGAATGTGAATGGTGGACATCATACTACACATTGAGATGTAGTGACTGAGAATGGTGGACATCATACTACACATTGAGGTGTAGTGAATGTGAATGGTGGACATCATACTACACATTTAGGTGTAGTGAATGTGAATGGTGGACATCATACTATACATTGAGGTGTAGTGAATGTGAATGGTGGACATCATACTATACATTGAGATGTAGTGAATGTGAATGGTGGACATCATACTACACATTTAGGTGTAGTGAATGTGAATGGTGGACATCATACTATACATTGAGGTGTAGTGAATGTGAATGGTGGACATCATACTACACATTTAGGTGTAGTGAATGTGAACAGTGGACATCATACTACACATTTAGGTGTATCAAATGTGAATGGTGGACATCATACTACACATTTAGGTGTAGTGAATGTGAATGGTGGACATCATACTACACGTTTAGGTGTAGTGACTGGATAGTGGACATCATACTACACATTTAGGTGTAGTGACTGTGAATGGTGGACATCATACTACACATTTAGGTGTAGTGAATGTGACTGGTGGACATCATACTACACATTTAGGTGTAGTGAATGTGAATGGTGGACATCATACTATACATTTAGGTGTAGTGAATGTGAATGGTGGACATAATACTACACATTTAGGCGAGCGAATGTGAATGGTGGACATCATACTACACATTTAGGTGTAGTGAATGTGAATGGTGGACATCATACTATACATTGAGGTGTAGTGAATGTGAATGGTGGACATCATACTACACATTGAGGTGTAGTGAATGTGAATGGTGGACATCATACTATACATTTAGGTGTAGTGACTGTGAACGGTGGACATCATACTACACATTTAGGTGTAGTGAATGTGAACAGTGGACATCATACTATACATTGAGATGTAGTGACTGTGAATGGTGGACATCATACTACACATTTAGGTGTAGTGAATGTGAACAGTGGACATCATACTATACATTGAGGTGTAGTGACTGTGAATGGTGGACATCATACTACACATTGAGGTGTAGTGAATGTGAATGGTGGACATCATACTACACATTCAGGTGTAGTGACTGTGAATGGTGGACATCATACTACACATTGAGGTGTAGTGAATGTAAATGGTGGACATCATACTACACATTGAGGTGTAGTGAATGTGAATGGTGGACATCATACTACACATTGAGGTGTAGTGAATGTGAATGGTGGACATCATACTACACATTTAGGTGTATCGAATGTGAACGGTGGACATCATACTACACATTGTGGTGTAGTGACTGTGAATGGTGGACATCATACTACACATTGAGGTGTAGTGAATGTGAATGGTGGACATCATACTACACATTTAGGTGTATAGAATGTGAACGGTGGACATCATACTACACATTGAGGTGTAGTGACTGTGAACGGTGGACATCATACTACACATTGAGGTGTAGTGACTGTGAATGGTGGACATCATACTACTCATTGAGGTGTAGTGAATGTGAATGGTGGACATCATACTACACATTGTGGTGTAGTGACTGTGAATGGTGGACATCATACTACACATTGAGGTGTAGTGAATGTGAATGGTGGACATCATACTACACATTGTGGTGTAGTGACTGTGAATGGTGGACATCATACTACACATTGTGGTGTAGTGAATGTGAATGGTGGACATCATACTACACATTTAGGTGTATCGAATGTGAACGGTGGACATCATACTACACATTGAGGTGTAGTGACTGTGAACAGTGGACATCATACTACACATTGAGGTGTAGTGAATGTAAATGGTGGACATCATACTATACATTGAGGTGTAGTGACTGTGAATGGTGGACATCATACTACACATTGAGGTGTAGTGAATGTGAACAGTGGACATCATACTATACATTGAGGTGTAGTGACTGTGAATGGTGGACATCATACTACACATTGAGGTGTAGTGAATGTGAATGGTGGACATCATACTACACATTCAGGTGTAGTGACTGTGAATGGTGGACATCATACTACACATTGAGGTGTAGTGAATGTAAATGGTGGACATCATACTACACATTTAGGTGTAGTGACTGTGAACGGTGGACATCATACTACACATTGAGGTGTAGTGAATGTAAATGGTGGACATCATACTACACATTGAGGTGTAGTGACTGTGAATGGTGGACATCATACTACACATTGAGGTGTAGTGACTGTGAATGGTGGACATCATACTACACATTTAGGTGTATCAAATGTGAATGGTGGACATCATACTACACATTTAGGTGTAGCAAATGTGAATGGTGGAAATCATACTACACATTTAGGTGTAGTGAATGTGAATGGTGGACATCATACTACACATTGAGGTGTAGTGAATGTGAACAGTGGACATCATACTATACATTGAGGTGTAGTGACTGTGAATGGTGGACATCATACTACACATTGTGGTGTAGTGACTGTGAATGGTGGACATCATACTACACATTGAGATGTAGTGACTGTGAACGGTGGACATCATACTACACATTTAGGTGTAGTGACTGTGAATGGTGGACATCATACTACACATTGAGATGTAGTGACTGTGAATGGTGGACATCATACTACACATTTAGGTGTAGTGACTGTGAATGGTGGACATCATACTACACATTGAGATGTAGTGACTGTGAATGGTGGACATCATACTACACATTGAGATGTAGTGACTGTGAACGGTGGACATCATACTACACATTTAGGTGTAGTGACTGTGAATGGTGGACATCATACTACACATTGAGATGTAGTGACTGTGAATGGTGGACACCATACTACACATTGAGCTGTGGTGACTGTGAATGGTGGACATCATACTACACATTGATGTAGTGAATGTGAATGGTGGACATCATACTACACATTTAGGTGTATCGAATGTGAATGTTGGACATCATACTACACATTGAGATGTAGTGACTGTGAATGTTGGACATCATACTACACATTGAGGTGTAGTGAATGTGGACGGTGGACATCATACTACACATTGAGGTGAAGTGACTGTGAACAGTGGACATCATACTACACATTGAGGTGTAGTGACTGTGAATGGTGGACATCATACTACACATTGAGGTGTAGTGAATGTGGACTGTGAACATCATACTACACATTCAGGTGGTGAATGTGGACGGCGGTGGACATCATACTACACATTGAGGTGTAGTGAATGTGAATGGTGGACATCATACTACACATTGAGCTGTAGTGAATGTGAATGGTGGACATCATACTATACATTGAGGTGTAGTGACTGTGAACGGTGGACATCATACTACACATTTAGGTGTAGTGAATGTGAATGGTGGACATCATACTATACATTGAGGTGTAGTGACTGTGACCGGTGGACATCATACTATACATTGAGGTGTAGTGACTGTGAATGGTGGACATCATACTACACATTGAGATGTAGTGACTGTGAATGGTGGACATCATACTACACATTGAGGTGTAGTGAATGTGAACGGTGGACATCATACTACACATTGAGGTGTAGTGAATGTGAATGGTGGACATCATACGACACACTGAGGTGTAGTGAATGTGAACGGTGGACATCATACCACACATTCAGGTGTAGTGACTGTGAATGGTGTACATCATACTACACATTGAGGTGTAGTGAATGTGAATGGTGGACATCATACTACACATTCAGGTGTAGTGAATGTGAATGGTGGACATCATACTACACATTGAGGTGTAGTGAATGTGAATGGTGGACATCATACCACACATTCAGGTGTAGTGAATGTGAACGGTGGACATCATACTACACATTGAGGTGTAGTGAATGTGAACGGTGGGCATCATACTACACATTCAGATGTGCGACTTCCGTTTGAAACCCAACATTTATAATTGACTAATGCACAAATTTGAATCTCACTGGGAGCTCGTAAGTGAGGTAGTGTCGATTCTTACGGATTGTAGATGTACAGTACTGGTTCTACCCAGGAAAGGTGGGTGGTCTGCCTCCACCACAAACAAATCAACCGACATATATAA
The DNA here is from genome assembly GCA_037043455.1 of Cyrtodaria siliqua. Classification (NCBI taxonomy): domain Eukaryota; kingdom Metazoa; phylum Mollusca; class Bivalvia; order Adapedonta; family Hiatellidae; genus Cyrtodaria; species Cyrtodaria siliqua. The sequence continues at coordinate 129,305 of JAWPHD010005175.1, forward strand.
CCTTACAAGTGTTTAAAAAATGACGTAAAACACCATGTACAAACAAAACAAAGCACAACCTTAAAGAGTGTTGATACCAGCGATGTATTCATTCATTAGAAGATACACATTATATCAGGACCCTTTTTCAGTATTCTCCATCTACAGTCCCTGGTTATAACTCAAAAGAATTCAAGCAGTTTTAAGAGAAGTTCGAAAATAAAACGTTATCCCTATACAACTCTAGAGTCCCTAGTTTTCATTGACCATTAGTATATAAGGGAAACGTTTAATAACCTAATCTGAAACCACACGGCATATAGCTCTCATACATTGCATGTAGCATAAGCTTTCGGTCCTCTACCAAACTAATTTCAATGGTCAAATCCGGCCCGCCCCGAAATGTGTGTGTGTGTATTTCTAAGGATTATAGTCAGTCCGCCTACGACAGGCGTCCTACCCGACGATTATAGGCACAATGGAGTCTGGACTTTTATCTGTGTGTTTGTTTACTTATTTAAAAATCTTCCCTAAAACCACAAAGCATAGAGCTTTCATATAAACATAAGCTTATGGTCCTCGACCAAGTTTGTTTGAATGGTGACCTTGGGTTAAATTTGGCCCTGCCCATGGTTTCAAACAGACATCTGAATTTAAAAGACGTCTTTTATCTCGTCCACTTCTGTTACAAGTATCTACAAGGTGATCAGGTGGGCGATTCACGGCCAAACATTCAGGGTTGTTTTTATAACACGGTACTTGTAAATTACTACAGCAGAACAGTATAATGAATCATCTACAACAAGAATCTGCTATTTGTGAACTTTAATATCAATATGTTGTGAAATTAACAAGTAGAAGTAACATACCTGTACATAATAGTCATATCATGAAAAGAAATAGTTTTGTCACAGTTAGTTTTACACAGAACACTAAATATAAAAACATTAAATTACAATCTCAGAGTTTCTTCTCATGTGTGGTTATATTATACAATGTTCAAAGTTAATACCATTAAAGGAAACAACGCCTCTTTTGAAGGCAACAATTTCAACATTAAAGGTAATTGCTCGTATTTGTTACAATACTGCATCCAAAAGTAACCACTCTAACATTAAAGGTAATTGCTCGTATTTGTTACAATACTGCATCCAAAAGTAACCACTCTAACATTAAAGGTAATTGCTCGTATTTGTTACAATACTGCATCCAAAAGTAACCACTCTAACATTAAAGGTAATTGCTCGTATTTGTTACAATACTGCATCCAAAAGTAACCACTCTAACATTAAAGGTAATTGCTCGTATTTGTTACAATACTGCATCCAAAAGTAACCACTCTAACATTGAAGGTAATTGCTCGTATTTGTTACAATACTGCATCCAAAAGTAACCACTCTAACATTAAAGGTAATTGCTCGTATTTGTTACAATACTGCATCCAAAAGTAACCACTCTAACATTAAAGGTAATTGCTCGTATTTGTTACAATACTGCATCCAAAAGTAACCACTCTAACATTAAAGGTAATTGCTCGTATTTGTTACAATACTGCATCCAAAAGTAACCACTCTAACATTAAAGGTAATTGCTCGTATTTGTTACAATACTGCATCCAAAAGTAACCACTCTAACATTAAAGGTAATTGCTCGTATTTGTTACAATACTGCATCCAAAAGTAACCACTCTAACATTAAAGGTAATTGCTCGTATTTGTTACAATACTGCATCCAAAAGTAACCACTCTAACATTAAAGGTAATTGCTCGTATTTGTTACAATACTGCATCCAAAAGTAACCACTTCAACATTAAAGGTAATTGCTCGTATTTGTTACAATACTGCATCCAAAAGTAACCACTCTAACATTAAAGGTAATTGCTCGTATTTGTTACAATACTGCATCCAAAAGTAACCACTCTAACATTAAAGGTAATTGCTCGTATTTGTTACAATACTGCATCCAAAAGTAACCACTCTAACATTAAAGGTAATTGCTCGTATTTGTTACAATACTGCATCCAAAAGTAACCACTCTAACATTAAAGGTAATTGCTCGTATTTGTTACAATACTGCATCCAAAAGTAACCACTCTAACATTAAAGGTAATTGCTCGTATTTGTTACAATACTGCATCCAAAAGTAACCACTCTAACATTAAAGGTAATTGCTTGTATTTGTTACAATACTGCATCCAAAAGTAACCACTCTAACATTAAAGGTAATTGCTCGTATTTGTTACAATACTGCATCCAAAAGTAACCACTCTAACATTAAAGGTAATTGCTCGTATTTGTTACAATACTGCATCCAAAAGTAACCACTCTAACATTAAAGGTAATTGCTCGTATTTGTTACAATACTGCATCCAAAAGTAACCACTCTAACATTAAAGGTAATTGCTCGTATTTGTTACAATACTGCATCCAAAAGTAACCACTCTTAACATTAAAGGCAACACATTTTTATTGTAACATTACATGTAACAATTGTCTCTGCTTATGTTGTTTTCAACATATAACAATTTCAGTGGAACCCACGTATAACTGACTCGGGTAAAATTGTTACTTTTACAATTATGGTTGCTCGTAAGTTTTAATGGAAGAAGTAATCATTATCTTTTAGTGAATTCGACATGCATAAAAATATGCAGTAATTTAGTTGGACGAGGTGTTACGAGCATATATCAGGAAATATATCGAGGCGTAAGCCGAGATATTTTCATGATATATGCGTGTAACACCAAGTTGGATGTTCTATAACTGTTTAGCCACGCCCCATTGTATGATATCTGGTATAACGGCACACTTTTTGAAAAGTCTCGAACAATATAACTATAGGTGCAGCATGATGGCATTTCAGGTGTGAAGTATGTCAAATTATACTGACAACTGGTACTTGGATAATGACCCAATTGTTTGCATAGTATTAGTATTAACATTGTGCAAAATATGTTTATCTGATGTGAAGTTATTCCTTTCTATTTATTTGAGATATATTTCACTTTATTGATTTATACATAACCTTGTTTATCCAAGCTTCTCTGTAGTACCTGACATGGATTGTAAAGTATGTCTATTGAATTACAAACAAAATGTTGTTGAAAGTTCCTTTTCATAATTCTCCTCAGCACTCAAATTGCTTCAGATCTCCAGTCAACCTGAAGCTAATATTTAATGGTTACTGGTAACTATTCAGCTTTGGAAATATTTTTATAATCCGACAAACGTTGACTAAAATAATCCATTTTTAGTTATGGATTTCCCTCCATTTGTGGTGCAATTATTACCCTTAACAAAGGCGTAATTGTAGAATCAATACAGAAAGAAGAGAATTTATCCCAATATAGAGATGGAAAGACAAAAAGAGACCACAAAGTGTTTTAAATATTTTTATCACATGTGGTGTGGGAGTGTAATAACACCATTCAGTATTTTCGATATTCCACTAGTGGTATAACATAATGCTAATGACATCATGTTAAGTTTTCTGACGTATAAATGTGACGTTTTAAGTTATGTAATAAATAGAATCTAACATTCGTTCTCATTCATTATTGAATTTATTAAACTCGTTAGCACTTTGCCAACTCGTTTAATAAATTCAATAATGAATGAGTGCTCATGTAAGATCCTCTATATATATGCCAGATTAGATTCAACACGGGCCCTTCATTAATGATACATGTTGTTAGTAGTTCATGCAGATGGCCACTTCGTGAAGACTTTAAGGCACAATGGCAGGCCTACACATATAGTTGCATTTTCTACTCTTTCAGGAAGGAAGACTCCTGGGAAGTCCCCCACAGACCTAATAATAAATAGATTGTTAACTTCTCATCAGAGCCAGACACAGACCTAATAATAAATAGATAGATAACTTCCTACCTGAGCCAGACACAGACCTAATAATAAATAGATAACTAACTTCCTACCTGAGCCAGACACAGACCTAATAATAAATAGAAAACTTTCTACCTGAGCCAGACACAGACCTAATAATAAATAGATAACTTCCTACCTGAGCCAGACAAAGACCTAATAATAAATAGTTAACTTCCAACCTACCTGAGCCAGACACAGACCTAATAATAAATAGATAGTTAACTTTCTACCTGAGCCAGACACAGACCTAATAATAAATAGATAGTTAACTTTCTACCTGAGCCAGACACAGACCTAATAATAAATAGATAGATAACTTCCTACCTGAGCCAGAAACAGACCTAATAATAAATAGATTGGTAACTTCTTACCTGAACCAGACACAGACCTAATAATCAATAGATAACTTCCTACCTAAGCCAGAAACAGACCTAATAATAAATAGATAGTTAACTTCCTACCTGAGCCAGACACAGACCTAACAATAAATAGATAACTTCCTACCTGAACAAGACACAGATTCCTGAGCCAGACAAATACCTAATAATAAATAGAAATAGGTAACTTCCCATCTGATCCAGACACCTAATAATAAATAGATAATTAACTTCCAATCTGAGACGGACACAGACCTTATAATAAATAGATAGGAAATTTCCTATCTGAGATAGACGCAGACCATATAATAAATAGAAACTTCCCTATAATAAATTTCAGTGTCCTATCTATTTGTTATTAGGTCTGTGTTCTTACTTTATCTCATTCACAAGAAGATTAAAAAAAGAGAGCAAAATTCATCTTTTAAACTGAAAACTTTGACCAAAAAATGCACTCAATTGAGATTGAATGTTTCTGGTGTGTTGCACTCAAATTGAGATTGAATGTATCTGGTTTTATAGAAATTTCCAGCTTCACATTACATTCGATGTCAGCTACACAGTTACATCGGATGTCCAGCTACATAGTTACATCGTATGTCAGCTACATAGTTACATCAGATGTCAGCTACAGTTACATCGGATGTCAGCTACATAGTAACATCGGATGTCAGCTACATAGTTACATCGGATGTCAGCTACAGTTACATCGGATGTCAGCTACATAGTTACATTGGATGTCAGCTACAGTTACATCGGATGTCAGCTACAGTTACATCGGATGTCAGCTACACAGTTACATCGGATGTCAGCTACACAGTACATCGAATGTCAGCTACACAGTACATCAAATGTCAGCTACACAGTACATCAAATGTCAGCCACACAGTACATCAAATGTCAGCTACACAGTTACATCGGATGTCAGCTACACAGTTACATCCAACAACAAATAGAGATCAATCTGATAACAAATACTTGTTTTATGAAACGTGCCTCGACCAAGAGCAATGTGTAGTACAGAACTACAGATGTATAAGCTTTCCAAGAAACAACTTGGGTGTCTTTGTTCATAGTTAACCCTTAACCCGCTAAGCACAACTATAACAGCCTTTGCGTCCATTGTAAACCCATTGTAACTTGCAGGCTGATCAAGGTTTACAATGTCCATCTGCTGATCAGTCATTTTCCCCAAAAACCACCCCTTTGTCACATAAATGGAATGGACTTAATTCAAAGAAAGAACAGTTCATTATATATAAGTAGCAGGTTAAGTGTTAATATGTCAGGGAGTCAACATGGAACTACTTATCCTGTTCTTTATTTACATATAGTTACAATAGTACTGCATTCACCCCTGGATTTGCAGACGGCTAAACTGGTCATATAAACATTGAATTGAATTGGGGTTTTAAGGCGCACCAACACATGAAAAGGTTATATGGCGCCTAACAGGCATGAACATGCCAGGCTCATCTTCCATGTACATCGAGATAAAATATGGAAAATGGGCCTAGAACCTTCTCACCCTGAACTGCAGAGTTGCTGCAAATCCTATCGTAGAAACTCCATTTACGCTGGAGCCATGTTACTGTTTTTCTGCCACTGCTCTTTGATGCGAGCGAGATGGCACCTGAAACAATGCAGGGATCAAGATGAAGACCTTTAATGGACATGAACAAAAAATGATAAAATGAACATGAATTTGGGGGGATTCTACCCCTCCAAAGGGATCTGCAGTGGCCCTATTCTTTGCCCCGTGACCAAACGGGGCCCCCGAAAACCACACGGGGAGGTCATATAAACAGTAAGCAATATCTATATCTTATTAGATATACACACAAAGTAACTTAAAATCTTCGAAGTAATTTGACAACAGCTAAATGTGCAAAATATTTATATAAATTCATATAAAACAACGACATATTTACACTGTTATAATATAATACTCACAGTTTGCTAAGCACCAAAATGTTTTTTGCCTTTCACCTCAAATACACCGTGAAACTGTATTTTACAGGGCGACATGCAAATATAATGTACACAAGCAAATTGCTTTCTAATCAATTTTTTACAATGAAATAATGAATTTCACATAAATTAATCGTAAAACAAAATTAATTGTTGAGTTTTATGCTGTCGTTGAAATCTTGGTGCTTTAGCAAACCTTGAGTAGCGTATGTTTTTACCATTTTTTAACTAAGCTTATCCCATTGGCAAGTGATAAAATGGCTGAAGCAGTGGCAAAAAAATCATAAAATTACACAATAGAAACCTTTAAAATCTTTACCCTGGATTTCAACAGATGAAATGCACTGAAATTTCAAATAATTTATTAGATTTATTCCAGGAAAGAAAGTCGCCGTCAGGTGTCCATGCCCCCATGGAGTACCGGTATAATGGTTTTCAGAAGATAAAGAGAAGGAAGTTATTGAATGATTTAAAATATTGTACTAAAATTAGGCTTGTTTATGCATCGAAGATGTTATTTATTTCTTTATTTCATTACAAGCATCTTTGATGGCAGTTTTACAGGAGGCACCGCCTGTTGGTGCAGATGCTCGACTTTCGAGGTCTGTCTACTTATTGGGAAACTAAATTGAACGGCATAATCCTGCTTTTATAATTGCATAACAGAATTATGGCACTTGTCTTTACAAGTTCTTCACATGACAGTAAATACCAGTACATGTGTGATGTTTCCCTGAATTCTTTTAAGGAGATTCCGAGATACGATGAAAAAATGATTTAAAAAAGGCTTTAGTATAAAAGGGGTCATAATTTTGGTAAAGTAAAAAGTAGAGTTATAGAACCTGGCTCTACGATGTTGTCTAATGATGCCAACGATATGCGTGATGTTTCAACCCATTATGTGAAATAGTTTCTGTGATACAAGCTTACATACAAAACTTTAACCAGAATACAAAACTTTACCTTAGGCGTACTCAATACTTTTCTAAGTATAAAAGGGGAAATAATTTTGTTAAAACGAAAGTTATAAAGCCTGGCTCTATGCTGTCTAATAATGCCAAATACAAGTTTCAATCCCTTATGCTAGGTAATTTCCAAGATGCAAGCTTACATACAAAACTTTATCCAAAGGATGCAGAGAACAATCAACGGGTGACAATAGTTCCTTTATTACCTTCAAAGCAGATAAGCTAATAAAATGATTCATCAAATGAAATTTCTGTACTTGTGAGCAAGTTGAAATACAAAGCATTTTCTATCTTTACATACAGAAACATAAAGTTGAGTTTAAAAACATTTAAACAACTACAACGTTTTAAAATTAGTAAAACGCATGAAAACTAATTCCTTAAAAACCTCAGAACTAAATGACCATTAACTCAAATTTGTTTCTATAACTTTGTGTTTATATTTTAAATGTTTTTTCTTCAAAGCCACCACACCCCTCCTCCCCCACACCCTCCTGGGGCAGGTTAGCGCTTTAGTTTGGCCTTACTAAACAGTACATATTCTGCACCCTCTGTCAACCCCCCACTCCTGGGACAGGTTAGCACTTTAATTTGGCCTTACTTAACTGTACATATGACATACTGCATAAAATGTTTACAGGAAGTATTTACCATAAACAAACGGACATATATTATCTAAAAGGTCATCAGCACATTTATTTGTGTTTTTTTAAAAAAAAAGGAACAAAGTCCTCTGCAGTTCAAGTATCAAGTTTGTTCAGAACAAAGTGCAGTATGATTCATGCTTATTCATACCACATATTTTGCACTTTAGAAACGTTTATCTTGTTTTGAAGCAAATAATTATTTCTCATTTAAGGGACAGATGGTCTTGATTTTTTTAAAAACTTGTGGCAACCCATTAGTATTTTAATTTTTAACAGAACTTCAATATTATTATTTGAATGGTGCAAAGCAAACTGCTTTTGCATTTTATTATTATTTTCTTTGTATTTTTGTTTATATTGTACCAATAGTACACTTAAACCTAAGTTCGACTAGAGAGGTAAGGTTGCAGGTTTATGCTTTTTGAAAAGGGGCGTAACTCTGCCGAAATGAAAGTCAGAGTTATTGGAAATTCCTTGGAGTAAGACGAAGATGTGTGTGCAGTTTGATGAACATATGTCAAATACTTCTCAAGTTATGGCCAAGGTCAGGTTGCATTTTAATGTGCAACGGGCTGACGACTACAAAATGATATACGCGAGCAGCTGTAAAGTGCAAATGATACTGGATTAATAAACCGAGGTGTAATTTTAATGCTTCATTTATACATTTATACATTTAATGGACACAAGTAACTGACCAAACATCAGAAGTATCACCACAGTTTATTGATCCAGTATCATTTTGATGTTGATACATTAAATAAAAATTGAAGTTTCAACTTTTTCGATGTTAATTTTTTACTCTATCTTTATAACTTTAAATATATAGTGGTGCAATATATTCGACAAAACGGTAATGTGCAACAAAAATAATAATTAAGAACGTTTAAACGGACACACAGCAATCTTGAGTTGTAAATCAACCTTTACAATTAGCATCTCCATTTAATTTTGACTCATCGTTATAATTAAATAAAAAAAATAAGATTTCAATTTTCTTTGTTATTCTACCAAATGTTTAAATATATTATTGGTGCAATATTTACGACAGTTAGTAATATGTAAAAACAATTTACTTTGAACTATTCTAATAAATAATATTAATGATTGAACTAATGCAAATTATGTAGGAAAACTAACGGGACCGCAAGTTTTAAACAAATCAAGATTGCCATGTGATCTCATATTGAATACAAATAATAGATTTCTAATATGTATATCACTTGTGTATTGTATAATATTATAGATTTTGTTTGTAAGGCGTGCGGTGGGATGGTCCTCCCCGACCCACAACAGGCCAAATTACGGGGAGAATAAATTGGTCACAATTGGTGACTGAAAAAAGAAAAGAAAACAGATTGCCATGTGTAAGACTGCTGAGTGTTCCTCTAAAACTAAAATCTAATTTTTACAAGTGAACGGACAGTATCACTGAAAATGTTTAAGTATTCTTATTTTAATTAAACTGAATGTTGTTTAACAGCTCATCAACACATTATAAGTTATTAGGAGCCACCCCAGAGAGGGGAATGATACATAGGAATCTGGGAACATGCCCTACTCTTACTAACGGTTTTTAACTTGCTTGGAGGATAGACTCCAGTACACGTGACTGTCCGGTTCTGACTCCATCCAACGGACGAGGCTAAGAGAAATTGTCTTGCCCAAGAACAGACAAAACTCAGTGGCACCAGTAACACCTGAACCCGGGTTCGCAAGATTTCAAAACCACCATGCTATCTAATTATTCAATGTAAATCGGGACATTTTTTTCACTAAATAACAAAGGATTAACAACTATCATTTTTTCATAATTCGTGCAAAAACTGAATCTGCTATATATATACATGAAGAAGTGAAGAATACACTTTGTCATTGATGATGTCACACAACAAAGAAGTAAAGTAGTGTTGCAAGTAATATTAACAGATGGTTACATGTCAATTGATTATAGGCAAGATTATGTCACCGAATTTCTCAATAAGGCCAAATAAAATTATGTGTGGTTCCGGTTTCCCGAACGACCCCGTATTTAAGGGCCGACCCTGAACATTTTATGCAAAAAAACAAAAACAATAATAAAAAAAGAAATCCTAAATAAATTATGTTTTCTATCTTTTCTTTTTCTTTTTTTTTTCTATCTTTTCCATACCTAATATCAACAAATATAAAATTATATTAGTTTACTACCTTTCAAAAGCAATGAGTGGGGGAAAAAAAGAAGAAAAAAAAGAGATAATAAAATACAGGGGGTTACAGTGTATCAAATCATTTAGGTAAAACATCTCAATTTAAAGTGAAAAGAAAACGTCTATTTAGTTTCTGATTTAGATTCACTTGTTCAGTTGTATGAAAGCAAACTTTCTAAAATTGATTTCCTATAACTGTGATTTTTTTAATTAAGAAAATAGGTCATTTTGCATCAATGTTTCATTGTATCCCTAGAAGTGCCAAACGTTAACAAGTTAACTAATTCGATGATTACACATTTTGACTTTTGTCTTTAAAATTTGTTATAACAGCAAATATTCATATTTCAGTTCATTGTATGAATTTCATTTCAAAACCGCACCGGTCATTTCACTGCTGCATAAATGTATGCCTATATGATATACCTTCAAGCATGGAAAACCTAAAATGATCTAAACTACATGAGCTGAGAAAATTCAATTTAAACAGAAAATGATTTGTTACTACCAATGATTCTATACACCCAAATGCGCTCTATTTTACCCTATTATCTTAGCAAGCATGTAACAGGAACAACACATAATTTTATTTGGCCTAATCACTCATATCATATTTTTTTATACTGGAGATCAAGCGTCAAAGCTCCTTTGTTCTTCATCCAGAACAGAGCAAACAAGCCTGGCTCTCATCTCATGAATTATTTCCTTATAAACAAAACCAATGGTTCAATAAACTCAACATCGTCTCTACTTTGTGTATCACACATACCCAGAGTGTTATAGCATCACATTGCCAATACTTCTCGATGCAAATAACAGCATACCCAAACTGTATCATGATACCCAAACTGTATCAAAACTGTATCATGCCATCACAGTCACACTATAACTGTCATACCCAGCCACACAATACCTCCTCACAGTCAAACTGTATAGCCTTCTGGACATTGTCACATATTGACTTGTTGGACAGATGTCACAGACAGGTAATTACTCTTACAGATGTCATAGTCACATTATTTACTATTGCTGGACAAATGGCATAGTCACATTATTATTTACTGTTGCTGGACAGATGACAGGCACGTATTTACTGTTGCTGGACAGATGTCATAGTCACGAATTTACATAATACTGTTGCTGGACAGATGTCATAGTCACATATTTTTACTGTTGCTGGACAGATGTCATAGTCACGTGTTTACTGTTGCTGGACAGATGTCAGTCAAATATTTACAGTTGCTGGACAGATGTCAGTCACATATTTACTGTTGCTGGACAAATTTCATAGTCATATATTTACTGTTGCTTGACAGAATGATGACAGATCAAATAAAATCTGACAATTCCCACCATTTGTGATAACCAATCAAACCATTTCTCCTGTCGTTGAAGTCTCAATAATACTGGCTTATTTTAACAGATTGAGTACCAGAATTTTAGGAGTAGTGACATTTCTATGATTTCACAGTCAAACCAAACTCTTTAATTACAAGAGAGATCATGAACAGCATAAAAACATCACAAAGCTCTGCTACAAACTTACTCTAAAAGCAATGTTTGTGATTTAATCAACAGCATACATTGATACAAACGATTAAAATTGCATCGTTCTTCGACTATAGAAAATCTCAAAGTCCGACTTCGCTATAGAAGCCTGATCTCAATATACCCATATAGTGGAAGCATATTGGGGCTGTAACAGATGTGTTTACGGCAAGGCCCCCAACAATCAACCATCGTATAGGCACCTCCAAACCTAGTTCTCGCTGTCGATCTATATCTTTTGTATCTACCCCAGCACATGTACACACCAACTTTACAAAAATCTTTTTAGTCACGATTCGTGATGTGGCTAAAGCTACCACACCGAAAACAGTTCTCAATGCACTGTCTGTAACCCATTTTTGGGTTATTGGTGGCAACTGTTGCAAAACACTACTGGTAGGAGTGACGGTCATCCATCCCATCTGGTAGTTAAACCATGAGCCTAGGGCCACGCCGGCTGCTACGGAGACAATGTTGGACGTGTCCCCGCGCGTGATGCTCCAAACTTTAGGTTTAGGATAGTATATACAGGCCAGGAGGGGAATCAGTACTGAGAATATCGGACCGTACACATTCGTCACCTGGAAGTAGTCCACGTACTCCACCACATTCAGCATGCATGGGAATGCCAATGCTGTCAGGGCAATACCAGCAACAACGTCCTGAAATGTAAACATACTGGTATAAATTATCCGATAAATATGCAGGGCTTTTTTTCAAGAAAATTGAGGAAAGACGATTGAGGATTGGTTCTTTAAGGGAAACTTTTCATTAAAATATATACATGTTTGAGGTATAATGTCTACATGTTTGAGGTATAATGTCTACATGTTTGGGGTATAATATATACATGTTTGAGGTATAATGTCTACATGTTTGGGGTATAATATATACATGTTTGTGGTATAATGTCTACATGTTTGAGGTATAATGTCTACATGTTTGGGGTATAATATATACATGTTTGAGGTATAATGTCTACATGTTTAAGGTATAATGTCTACATGTTTGGGGTATAATATATACATGTTTGTGGTATAATGTCTACATGTTTGAGGTATAATGTCTACATGTTTGGGGTATAATATATACATGTTTGAGGTATAATGTCTACATGTTTGGGGTATAATATATACATGTTTGTGGTATAATGTCTACATGTTTGGGGTATAATGTCTACATGTTTGAGGTATAATGTCTACATGTTTGAGGTATAATGTCCACATGTTTGAGGTATAATGTCTACATGTTTGGGGTATAATGTCTACATGTTTGAGGTATAATGTCTACATGTTTGAGGTATAATGTCTACATGTTTGGGGGTATAATGTCTATCTGGTATGGAATTAAGCATTTATTTTAACATACAAACGTAGTATGTAAAGCTGTCACTTTAATTTAAAAAAAATAAAATAAAAAAATAAAAAATTATTATGGGGAATTTTCCCACCCCTATTTTTTGCAACTGGGAAGAGGCCGAATTTTAGCCCCACTTAAATAAGTTAAAAAAGGCCCTGATATGGCAAAAAAATACGACCCTTAGATATTATGCAGAGTTTAACTTATGTAAGTTTTGACGCACATTTATTGCTCGAGTACCTTTAGATGCCCAAAGCAAAATCATTTATTTTACAAACATAAGCTCCCTGTGGAATCCCTGATCCATTTAATTTCATTACACCAGTCTGTTGTACAAGTGTATCTTTGCATACTATAAAGAAATATGTTTGAACTAGACAGTATACAAGTAATATAATATATATGGATCGAGGGCCTGATACAGGTGTTATAAAACTACACAATGTTTATGCCCCCGCCATTCGATTCGAATAGCGAATGGCGAAGGAGCATATAGTGTTACCCCTGTATGTCCGTGTGTGCGTCCATGCGTGCATACGTGCAAAAAGGATGTCCGCATTCTAACTTAGCTAATTATTATCGGATCTTTTTCAAACTTGGTCAAATAGTAAATGGGCACAATGTCTCGGCCAAGTTCAATGGTCGGCCCCAATCGCCGCAGTAGTTCCAGAGTTATGCCCTTGGAATAGTAAAAAATTGCAAAATTAATGGTGTCTGCACTCTAACATAGGTAATTTTTATCCAATCTTCTCCAAACTTGCTCAAATTGTATATGAGCATAATGTCTCAGACAAATTTGATTTTCGACCACATCGCCCCAGTACTTGGAATAGTAAATAATCGCGAAATTAATGGTGTCAGCACTCTAATTTGGGTAACTGTTATCCAGTTTTCTCCAAACTTGGTCAAATTGTATATGGGCACAATGTCTCGTTCAAGTTAGATTTTCGGCCCTATCTCCCCAGTACCTCCAGTCATGCCCCTTGGAATCCTAAAAAGTCACGAAATAAATATTATAGTGGGTGCATCCGTGTCCAATGGACACATTTCTAGTTATTCTATTTATCATACACTTCTGGAAAGACGATGTTGAAACTCACTCAATGGGCTATTTTCTAAAGTGACAAAATTAATATTATTAACAGTTAGGCCTCGGTAGATCTATGCTTAAATGGTATGCAAATGAACATTCCCAAGAGCTCAGTGTACCGTAGTATTGTGATGCATGCAATGTGCCTTAAACACTAAATTAAATAATGATTGCACTTACTAAAACAGAGACATAATCTGAGTTTTCATGAAATAAGTTAACACAAAAAATCTAGTTGACCTAATTGGACTGACAAGAAGGTTAAACACTGAATTCATTGTTACTCAACAAAACAGATACTGACCGGTATTTGACTCTTGCTCCCACCAACACAAGTGATGACATTTCACCACACTAGTTATTTAATCATGGATACAAATGATAATGACCCGATAATTATATATTGTACCAGTACACATGATCAGATAACGTGTGAAGGGTTTGATAACTAGATGTATTTAAGCACATGATTAGATAACATGTAAAGGACCTTTCAGATAACTATATATAAAGGATTGGATAACAACTGTGAACAATTTTTTTACTGACAGCTAAAGTGGACAGCGTTAATTTTGAACAATTCTGTTTATAATGCACCATAACAGAGTTATAGCACCTGTCTCTCCGAGTTCCATGTCTGTGAATGGATGTTTCTACTTGACAACTACTGAACGGTACACATGGCTATCTTGATTTTTAACAAGAGGTCAATGACATTGAAGCTCTACTGATAGATTTTGATTGCTAGATCAGCATTCATATGAAGGTTCATGAAAATCTGTCAAGTAGTTTCAGAGGAGTAGTCGCTACAAGTTTTTACTATATAACTATGAAATTTTGATGGCGGCCATGTTTAACATCCAATCAAAATGAACTTTGGTTAGGACCAACTACATGTTGTGCCAGTCATTTCTGTAAAGGTTCCAAATCAAAATCTCTTATGGTTTTTCAGAAGTAGTCCGACAAAATCACATTTTTTAAATCTATTTTTAGCCGTGGCGGCCATCTTGAATTTCCGGTCGACCTGAATTTTTGCTAGGATCTACTAGACATCAAGAGCAATATTCCTGTGGAGTTTCATAAAAATCCATCAAGTAGTTTCAGAGGAGTAGTCACCACCAGTTTTTCCTATATAACTCTATGTAAACAAAGATGGCCACTGGCGGCCATGTTTGACATCCAATCAAAATGAACTTTGGTTAGGACCAACTACATGTCGAGCTAATCATTTTGGTAAATATGACATATGGTTTTTTAGAAGTAGTTGCCACATAATCACATTTTTAAAATCTATTTAAGGCCGTGACGGCAATCTTGAATTTCCGGCCGACCTGAATTTTTGCTAGGATCAACTAGACATGAAGAGCAACATTGCTGTGAGGTTTCGTGGAAATCCGTCCTGTAGTTTCAGAGGAGTAGTCGCCACAAAAAAAAAGGTTTACGGACAGACAAACGGACGGACAGACGCCACACTGCGGCATAAGCTCTGCTGATCTTTGATCAGTAGAGCTAAAAACTGCAATCCTGACTTTAAAAAATGTCCTTTTAGTTTTTCTAAATAACTTGCACTTGTTCAATCATTAATAATAATTATAATAACAGTATAAAACAAATTGTTTTTGCATGTTACCAGCTGCCGATAATATTACATCAATATATATTTAAACCTATGTTAGAATAAGAAAAAGAAGTTAGCGTCTGCCTTGCATTCGGGAGGTCGTGGGTTCGAGTCCCCTGACCGCGTCATACCAAAGACTTTAAAAATGGAGTAGTCACTTGTAACCCTTGCCTGACGAGCAAATAATGGGTAGTGCTACGACTGATTGACCAGTGTCAGAATAATGTGACTGGGTGGGTGGGGGTATCATGTCTACTACGGCGTGGTATTCCAGTGTGGCAGCACTATAAAGAAACCATTGAGTTCGCTGTTTCAAGTAGACATATCATGACATCACACAACAACACACAGATAAAAGTCCAGACATTGTGCCTATAATCGTCGGGTAGGACGCCTGTCGTAGGTGGAGGGACTATAATCCTTAGAAATACACACACACAGAAGAAGAAATGAGAACTCAAAGTTTTATTTAATTATATGCAAGCAGGTTTAAAGTAAAATTGATTCAAATAGAGATGCAGATTTTAATGCTCGACAACAACTTCAAGATTACAGTGTCCCTTTAAACGTTAAATGTTGGCTGCATGTGTGCATGCATACACGTGACCATTCAGATCATGCACGCCATGCATGCAAGTTTAATAATGTGTAATGAAACGAGAGTTTACCTCAATTAGTGTTTGCCCTACTTTTTCCTCCAATCAGACGGTGAGAAATTTTAAAACAAGAGGTCAATGACCTTGAAGCTCTACTGATTGGTTTTGATTTCAGGAAGTAGTCGCTACAAACTTGTTTTCTGAAAAAAAATATTTTTAGCCGTGGCGGCCATCTTGAATTTCCGGCCAACCTGAAATTTTGCTTGGATCAATTTGACATCAGGAGCAACATTCCTGTGAAGTTTCATGAAAATCCGTCAAGTAGTTTCAGAGGAGTAGTCGCTAAAAGTTTTCATTATATAACTCTATGTAAACAAAGATGGCCGCTGACAGCCATGTTTAACATCGAATCAAAAAGATTTTTGACAAGGACCAACATCATGTCATGCTGATCATTTTAGAAAAAGTCCCATATCAATATCACTCATAGTTTTCAAGAAGTAGTCTCTACAAACTTGTATTTTAAAAATCTATTTTTAGCTTTGGCGGCCATCTTGGATTTCACATCAACATGAATTTTTGCTAGGATCAACTGACTTCATGGGCAACATTTCTGTAAAGTTCCATGAATATCCATCCAGTAGTTTCAGAGGAGTAGTCGCTACAAATAAAAGTTTACGGACGGACAGACAGACAGACGGACGCCGCACCACGGCATAAGCTCTGCTGATCTCTGATCAGTAGAGCTAAAAATGGCGAACTTATTCATGTAAATTTCTAACAATCACCAATTTTAACCATTTAATCATTAAGTAATCGCTTACTAAATGGCACGCGCTTGTTTGGACACAAGGAGGCGGATTTAGTAAAAGCGCGAACGTGTTAAGAGGCGTGGTTTCGTAGAAGCGCGGGGAAAAAGTAGGGCAAACACTAAGTCAGTTAGAGGCTAAGAAGTGAAATTTGTTGATTAATGGCTCATCAACTTATAGGAAATACGGAGATGCCCCAGAGAAAGAGGAAGGATAAATAGGAAGGAAACAGAGCTGCCCCAGAGAAAGGGGAAGGATATACAGGAAGGATACAGATCTGCCCCAGAGGAAGGATTATATAGGAAGGATACAGAGCTGCCCCAGAAAAATGGGAAGGATATATAGGAAGGATACAGAGCTGCCCCAGAGAAAGGGGAAGGATATACAGGAAGGATACAGATCTGCCCCAGAGAAAGGATATATAGGGAGGATACAGAGCTGCCCCAGAAAATGGGGAAGGATATATAGGAAGGATACAGAGCTGCCCCAGAGAAAGGATATATAGAAAGGATACAGAGCTGCCCTAGAGAAATGGGAAGGATATATAGGAAGGATACAGAGCTGCCCCAGAAAAAGGATATATATAGGAAGGATACAGATCTGCCCCAGAGAAAAGGGAAGGATATAATTTATAGGAAGGATACAGAGCTGCCCCAGAGAAAAGGGAAGGATATATAGGAAGGATACAGAGCTGCCCCAGAGAAATGGGAAGGATATATAGGAAGGATACAGAGCTGCCCCAGAGAAAGGATATATATAGGAAGGATACAGATCTGCCCCAGAGAAAAGGGATGGATATATAGGAAGGATACAGATCTGTCCTAGAGAAAGGGGAAGGATATATAGGAAGGATACAGATCTGCCCCTGCCTCAGAGAAAGGATATATAGGAAGGATACAGATATGCCCCAGATAAAGGGGAAGGATATATAGGAAGGATACAGATATGCCCCAGATAAAGGGGAAGGATATATAGTAAGGATACAGAGCTGCCCCAGAGAAAGGGGAAGGATATATAGGAAGGATACAGATCTACCCCAGAGAAAGGATATATAGGAAGGATACAGATCTGCCCAAGAGAAAGGATATATAGGAAGGATACAGATCTGCCCCAGAGAAAGGGGAAGGATATACAGGAAGGATACAGATCTGCCCCCAGCGAATGGATTATATAGGAAGGATACAGAGCTGCCCCAGAGAAAGGGGAAGGATATATAGGAAGGATACAGAGCTGCCCCAGAGAAAGGATATATATAGGAAGGATACAGATCTGCCCCAGAGAAAAGGGAAGGATATATAGGAAGGATACAGAGCTGCCCCAGAGAAAGGATATATATAGGAAGGATACAGATCTGCCCCAGAGAAAAGGGAAGAATATATAGGAAGGATACAGATCTGCCCCAGAGAAAAGGGAAGGATATATAGGAAGGATACAGATCTGCCCCAGATAAAGGGGAAGGATATATAGGAAGGATACAGAGCTGTCCCTGAGAAAGGGGAATGATATATAGGAAGGATACAAATCTGCCCCTGCCCCAGAGAAAGGATATATAGGAAAGATACAGAGCTGCCCCAGAGAAATGGGAAGGATATATAGGAAGGATACAGAGCTGCTCCAGAGAAAGGGGAAGGACATATAGAGAGAATACAGATCTGCCACAGAGAAAGGATATATAGGATAGATACAGAGCTGCCCCAGAGAAAGGATATATAGCAAGGATACAGAGCTGCCCCCAGAGAAAGGATATATAGCAAGGATACAGAGCTGCCCCCAGAGAAAGGGGAAGGATATCTAGGAAGGATACAGATCTGCCCCAGAGAAAGAGGAAGGATATATAGGAAGAATACAGATCTGCCCCAGAGAAAGGATATATAGGAAGGATACAGAGCTGCCCCAGAGAAAGAGGAAGGATATATAGGAAGAATACAGATATGCCCCAGAGAAAGGATATATAGGAAGGATACAGAGCTACCCCAGAGAAAGGGGAAGGATATATAGGAAGGATACAGATCTGCCCCAGAGAAAAGATATATAGGAAGGATACAGAGCTGCCCCAGAGAAAGAGGAAGGATATATAGAAAGGATACAGAGCTGCCCCCAGAGAAAGGGGAAGGATATATAGGAAGGATACAGATCTGCCCCAGAGAAAGGCGAAGGATATATAGGTAGGATACAGATCTGCCCCAGAGGAAGGATATATAGGAAGGTTACAGATCTGCCCCAGAGAAAGGATATATAGGAAGGATACAGAGCTGCCCCAGAGAAAGGATATATAGGAAGGATATAGAGCTGCCCCAGAGAAAGAGGAAGGATATATAGGAAGGTTACAGATCTGCCCCAGAGAAAGGATATATAGGAAGGATACAGAGCTGCCCCGGAGAAAGGGGAAGGATATATAGGAATCCTGGCACTGCACTACTCTTACTAACAAATAGTTTCCTATGGGTTTTTAACGTGCCCGGTGGATAGTTTGAAGGTGCACTATTATATTACATAAAGCCACTGAATGACTTTAATTGCTCTGGCTGGAATGCATAAATGCTGTTGACCCACATCAAGCCATTTTTAGATGTTGTAAACCTTGAAGCATACAAAAACGAAATTATTCATAGGGTCAAGGTGACATGAAACATAATCATGAACATGCATTAAGTATAGGATCTTCAAGATTGAATGATAATCGAAACACATGGTTCTACATTGTCAATACTATTTCAATGAATAAATGGTGCAAGTATTTGAAATTCTGAGCCATCTGATTGGTTTAAAAAGTAGAGTTAACACTAAGGAAGCATATGACATGCACGCTGAATGATCATGCATAGGATCAGCCAATCCATATAAATGTCATGGTTATCTATACATCACCTGATATGCAGGAGACTTCCAGCCTTGATTTGAAAAATCAACTTATTTGGCTATTATCTTGTGAAAATATACACATTCTGAAAGCATTAGGTACTTACTTAAGCATTAGGTACTTACTTAATACAGTGTTTTAAAAAACACAATTAACCCTAATAGTCATTATAAATAATAATATACAACTACTGGTGTGATTATACTTTTATGTACTGTAGGCGACTCTGCTCAGTGTATGTGCTCTGGTTTATTTTGTTATTGTTTGTTTATTACTTACCAATCATTGCACAATCAATGTACTAAATTACTTGCTCCTTTGAGGGCCCTTAATTGGTTAATAAAATCTTGTATCTTAATAAAATCTTGTATCTTGTATCTTGTAGGGCAGTAGTTTAAGATATTTATTCATTCATACTTCTCTATTTGCATTATTTACCTATCATGAATATAACCTGGGTATCAATCTAGTGTACTGCAGTGTTTACTGTACCTTGACTCTCACATCAGGTGATGTAACGGTTATGTATTTAATGGGTTACTTAATGGGTACAATAGAGGCCATATACCGTATTTCCCCTACTAGTAGTGCCTGGGTGATATGCAAAATGCCAGGGGTACTCTCATAAAATGTAAATTAAAAATGTTTATTAAGATTTAAAGTTTCGGGAATTTTTAGATACAACAGATTGTAAATGTATTGAATTCTGAAGATTAAAAAAAAAAAGTATCTTTTTGCAAAAAAAAGATTGGGGAGTGTGGGAGGGGTGGGGAGAGACACTCTTACTAGGAGAAATACGGTAACAGTGCAGGGTCTTATATGATTGGCCCCATTGGGGGGGGGGGGGGGGGGGGGGGGGAAGACACTCTTATTAGGAGAAATACGGTAACAGTGCAGGGTCTTATATCATTGGCCCCATTACCCCTGAAAATAATAGGTTTTTCCCCTGCTATTTCAGATCAGATCCACCTTGATTTTTTTCTAAAAACTTGAATTCTTCAACAAAACGAAAAACTGACTACAATTAAGTGTTCTATGGACATAATCCTTCTTGACAAACTGGAAGGGTGTCCACGAAACACTTGTGTCGCCTGCCATGAGCTTACTTCAGCAACTACAATCTTAACTATATATAAAGTTTAAAGATTTGTGCAATCCTTCATGAATTAATGGAGCAGTTGTTGTTGTTTTTTAAAGTTTATGAAAAGGGGCAAAGATCTGCATTGGATAACTGATAAGGAAAAACTGTATAAAGTTTCATGACCATCAATATTTTGCCAAGTTATAAGCTAGGTTAGGTTGCAGGTTAAAATTCATTGAAAAGGGGCATAACTCTGCCAAAATGAAAGTCAGAGTTATTGGACATGTGTAATGGCATTCCTTCTTTTAAGATGAATATGTGTGTGCGAGCTGTTTTTCCTTCTATAACAGGGGCCGAAATTCAGCTACTTGAAGTCTTCACAACCCAAAATTATTTTTTTTCACAACTGTGGCCGACTTTTTTCACAGTTTAAAAAATCCAGGCAGGTTCTGAAAGCTAGATCAGCATTCCTGTGAAGTTTCATGAAAATCTGTCAAGTAGTTTCAGAGTAGTCATTACAAGTTTTTACTATATAACTCTATGTAAACAAAGATGGCAGCTGCCAGTCATGTTTAATGTCAAATCAAAATGATTTTCGACAAGGACCAACATCATGTCATGCTGATCATTTTAGAGAAAAGTCCCATATCACTATCACTTACAGTTTTCAAGAAGTAGTAGCTACAAACTTGTCTTTTAAAAACCTATTTTTAGTCGTGGCGGCCATCTCGAATTTTCGGCCGACCTGAAATTTTGTTAGGATCAACTACACATCAAGAACAACATTTATGTTAAGTTTCATGAAAATCCTTCAAGTAGTTTCAGAGGAGTAGTCGCTACAAGTATTTACCATATAACTCTATGTAAACAAAGATGGCCGCTGGCAGCCATGTTTAATGTCGAACCACAATGGTTTTTGACAAGGACCAACATCATGTCATGCTGATCATTTTAAAAAAAAGTCCCATATAACTTTCACTTACAGTTTTCAAGAAGTTGTCTCTACAAACTTGTCTTTTAAAAACCTAATTTTAGCTATGGCGGCCATCTTGAATTCTGGCCGACCTGAAATTTTGCTAGGATCAACTAGACACTGAGAGCAACATTCCTCTGAAGTTTCACGAAAATCCGTCAAGTACTTTCAGAGGAGTAGTCGCTACAAGTTTTTACTATATAAATCTATGTGAACAAAGATGGCAGCCATGATTAATGTCGAACCACAATGATTTTTGCAATGACCAACATCATGCTATGCTGATCATTTTAGAAAAAGTCCCATATCAATATCACTTATAGTTTTAAAGAAGTAGTCGCTACAAACTTGTTTTTTAAAAATCTATTTTTAGCTGTGGTGGCCATCTAACATGAATTTTGCTAGGATCAACTACACTTAATGGGCAACATTTCTAAAGTTTCATGAAAATCCATCCAGTAGTTTCAGAGTAGTCGGTACAAAAAAAGTTTACAGACAGATGGACGACGGACACCGCACCACGGCATAAGCTCTGCTGATCTTTGATCAGTAGAGCTAAAAACAACTTTTTCTTTTATTGTTTTTTGTTTTTTTGGTACATGTAAACAGCATTTCCCCATCTAACTTTCTCAATATTGTTTTGTTTTGGATACATTTACATTAGAAAGTTTATCTAAAATGTACCATATTATGCTGAATAATTGTACATTTGTTTTATAGTGTCCTCCCACACAAAAACAGCGTATGCATGTATTATTGCTTTTAACAATTAATCTTTCTTTCAATACTTTTTTCACAAATCAGATAGGCTAGGGAATCTTCGCAATTTTTAGAAAAAAATACTTGGTGTGAAGTATCATGAATATAGGTCAAATACTTTTTCAAGTTATGGCCAGTTATGAGCTTGGTTAGGTCGCAGGATAAAGTTTTATGAAAGTGGGCATAACTCTGTCAAATGAAAGTCATAATTATTGTTTATGGGTAACAATATTCTGTGTGGTATTGAACAAATACTTTGTAAGGGACGCAGAAGTTTAGCGGGTACTAGGGTTGGAGTAATTCATGACTGTCCATGACCATGGTGTGATGTGTAGGTGGATAGAGAGGTCATGCATTCCTGAAGGACTGATCACATCTATATATTATGTGTAACTTTAATAGTTATGTATGCACTGGGTGGTTTCCTATAGAAGGATAAGTCATTCAGTTCAGCCTACTTAATTCTGTCTGCTTAAATGTCCCTTACTTCCTACCTGTATTATTGATTTATTTTTTTAATACAAGAAGTTACAATATTTGTATAAGTAAGCCAAAATGCTTCTTACATTGGCTCAATATAGATCACAGTAAAGGGTTAAGAAAATGTAAAAGGAATACAAAATAGGATCATTTAATAATGTCAGGATTCACTAAATACCAGTGGTCAAACGGTCCACTAAATACCAGTGGTCAAACGGTCAAGATAAGTACAATCATTAATACTGGTATACCATATATTGACAGTCATGTGGTATACCATATATTGACAGTCATGTGAAAAAAACTACAAAACATGGAATTAGACAGGTAGTTTGACTTCTGCTGAAGGTTTCGAGTAGTCCTGACCGCCACGGAATTTGTCCATCCCAATAAATATAGTAAAGTGTCCATACCACTTAAATATAGTAGTGTTCATCCCACCTTAATATAGTAAAGTGTATTTGTGTCGCCTGCGTAGCATGGCAGACACTTAGGGATCACTTTGTCCTTCGTCGTCTGTCACACTTTAACATGCAACCTAACCTTGGCAATAACTTGAAAAGTATTTGACATACATGTATGTTCATGAAACTTCACACACATGTTCATCTTAACCCAAGCATGTGCAACAACTCTGACTTTCATTGTGACAGAGTTATGCCACCTTTCATAAAACTAACCTGCACATACATGTAACTGCCTGCCCATATAAACGTGAGACACAAAAAAAAATGTTGTTGTTCAAATGAAGAAAGAAAATCTTGCTATTTTTGTTTCAAAATCTGCCATTTTATGACCATGTTGGATAGATTTACTATTGGATAGATTTGCTACATTTTAACTCAGCTAGCTAAAAGTAAAACTCTCACATATTTATTGTAGTTTTATTATTGATATACTCTATATAATTGCAACTGTAAGGTGTGTAAAGTACCAAGCAACCCACTGATTTATAAATAGTATGTTATTCATTACTTCGCCCACTTTTATATTGCACATGATAGGAACGGAAACTTGCTAAGAGTACATAATATGCAGGAAGGGTTAAACACTCAAAACCAAGTGCTATAGCAAAAATAAACCTGATATAGGGACAAACTACTATAGGGCTGATCTCATTATTGAGATAAAAATAAATCTGATATAAGGACAAACTAACAAGTCAACTGTTTATTATAGACACTGTTTACACCCCATATGAACGAGGGTCGAATAAGGCCATACGCGGGTACGGGAAAGACGCGCCACATTACATGTACGCTTAATATATTTTCGTTATATAATTACTTTTTGCTTTGTTAGATTTCCTGAATATTTTTCTTCACATCCATATCTTATGTTTTTTCATTTTAGCATTGTTTTAAGCAATATTATCCGTTTTGAACTGGGCGGATCGGAAAAATCCCTGTCAACAATTGACATTTCGTCGATTTTTCAATTATACAGTAATTTTGACACGATAATAAGGACATGCACATGTAAAACATTCATTCTGTAAGTCATTGTGTCTTTATTTGGTCCCTTAATACTAACTAAGGGTTTTTAATCTGGCGTTTTGTGAGAGAGGGGTCCCAGAAAGTGGATAAGTCTTACGACGGCCATAGGTAAGTACCAATGTTATGTAGTAAAATTGAAGGATAAGTACCAACGCATTTCAGAAATATAGCTTTTTTATGTTGTAACTTCATCAGAACAGGGAATTTAAGCTAAATTGTGCAACAAAACCATGTCTAACTAGGTTTTTTATACAGTGTATTATATACTTTCAGTACAAGTGATAGAGAAATTCTTTTGCTACTTCTGCACTGAAAGATTTGATATTTTATCGGAAATAACCCCCTAAAAATAAAGCACTATTATATAATATATTTTTCTGGCGTATATCATTTTCTTGAGTATATGAACAGCCTCTTTAATTTGTAATCTTAATAATATCCTTTCATTATATTTAAGAAATAATATATATGTATCGGAGTTTTATCGGTGAATAAAATACAGTTAGGAGTTCGGATGCATAGTAATTAAATCACGAGTGCGTTAGCACGAGTGATTTAATTACTCGCATTCGAACAACTGACTGTATTTTATTTATTATTTCGATTCTAACACAACAATAACCACATTGTTTACGCTATTGTTGGGGCACTATATATTATCTCGGAGGTCAAGGTAAAGACTATGTTTACGGCTGTTCCATTGGGCGCCCCCGTATGCAAAGTCCTGCGTTTCAATACACTAGTACCGGGTAGTCACGTGACAAACAATTAAGTCATTGCTTACGTCATATAGCTTGCGCTGTATGACGTCAAACGTTCTCACCTTGTTCAAGATGCTTATTAATGTCAGGGGCGTACCTGGAGCATTTTGAAATGTACGCCACATATGAGAAGGGTAGCTGCGAACCGAGCAGGGACGCTGCGAGTGGGGGGTAAGTGTGGATTAGGTGAAAATTAGGTGAAAATTAGGAGGCAAATGATGCGTTCTTAAGCTATATTTCAGCGTTAATATGGCATTTTGTTTGACACTAGCCCATACCCCACTCAGCCTTCAGTTTTTATTGCATATTTGGAACTATTGTACGTGCGTATGTGTTTTGGTGGAAGTGTTATCTAGAGAATACCATGTCATATCATATATACTACATAACATATGCTCCCTAACACACCCCACAGGGGCGTAACATTTTTGATTATCTGAGACGAAAAATACAGACATTATTTATTATTTACCAAGAAAAACAAAGACTGCATGTCAATCAATCAATTAATGCATCAGATTTATGCAGTAATACTATATAAAGTGCCTTTTACTATCAAGTTTATAAGACGGAGCAAATGGCGAGGCTCAGCCAAGCTTTCTGCCTTTCCATGACAAGCCTAAATAAACTTCATAGTAAAGGTGCATATCTTGTATTTACTCCACAATGTGTGCTGTTATATGTTGGCAGTGTTACACTCTACAATGAGTGCTGTTATACTTTGGTAGTGTTACACTCCACAATGAGTGCTGTTATACTTTGGTAGTGTTACACCCCACAATGAGTGATGTTATACTTTGGTAGTGTTACACTCCACAATGAGTGATGTTATACTTTGGTAGTGTTACACTCCACAATGAGTGCTGTTATATGTTGGTAGTGTTACACTCTACAATGAGTGATGTTATACTTTGGTAGTGTTACACTCCACCATGAGTGATGTCATACTTTGGTAATGTTACACTCCACAATGAGTAATGTCATACTTTGGTAGTGTTACACTCCACAATGAGAGATGTCATACTTTGGTAGTGTAACACTCCACAATGAGAGATGTCATACTTGGTAGTGTTACCCTCCACAATGAGAGATGTCATACTTTGGTAGTGTTACACTCCACAATGAGTGATATCATACTTTGGTAGTGTTACACTCCACAATGAGTGCTGTCATACTTTGGTAGTGTTACACTCCACAATGAGAGATGTTATACTTTGGTAGTGTTACACTCCATAATGTTACACTCCACAATGAGTGATGTTATACTTTGGTAGTGTTACACTCCACAATGTTACACGCCACAATGAGTGATGTTATACTTTGGTAGTGTTCCACTCCACAATGAGTTCTGTTATACTTTGGTAGTGTTACACTCCACAATGAGAGATGTTATACTTTGGTAGTGTTACTCTCCACAATGAGTCCTGTTATACTTTGGTAGTGTTACACTCCACAATGAGTGATGTCATACTTTGGTAGTGTTACACTCCACAATGAGAGATGTCATACTTTGGTAGTGTTACACTCCACATTGATAGATGTTATACTTTGGTAGAGTTACACTCCACAATGAGTGATGTTATACTTTGGTAGTGTTACACTCCACAATGAGAGATGTTATACTTTGGTAGTGTTACACTCCACAATGAGTGCTGATATACTTTGGTAGTGTTACACTCCACAATGAGAGATGTTATACTTTGGTAGTGTTACACTCCACAATGAGTGCTGTTATACTTTGGTAGTGTAACTTACACTCCACAATGAGAGATGTTATACTTTGGTAGTGTTACACTCCACAATGAGAGATGTTATACTTTGGTAGTGTTACACTCCACAATGAGAGATGTTATAGTGGCAGTTACTCACCAATGCTGTATGCATTCCCAGGTAGACACGACTGAAGGCAACCACGGCTGTCCATGTCAAAGCAGGAAGTAAGCCTAACACAAACGCAAACTGAAACAATACGATTATATTTAAGGCTATTATATACTTTATATTATTACTAATAATGTAATAAACTCACAGAGCCTCGGATAAGCCGAGTGTATTTAAAAGAAGCCGAAGAGGGCTGCCAAAAGCTCTACAGATATAGGGCTACAATTTCTACAATTTCGCAGACTGCTCCACAGCGTTTTACTGAAACGCGACATGTGCAGTGAAGCATACCGACCAATTTTGCAGGATTAGCTACTCGTAAGGTCAATCTGACGTGATCTGTATTGCGAAATCGTGAGATCCTCAGTAGCGAACAGTATGGTAGCAAGATAAAGGGTCAGATTTTGGTGCGATTGGGAGGGTATAGGAGGGTAATGACATGCTTACTGGCTATTAAGGAAAGCCCTGAACCTAGTTAATGACCTGTCGGCTGGCTATTAAGGTAAGCCCTGAAACTGACTAGGAGGGTATAGGAGGGTAATGACATGCCTGCTGGCTATTAAGAAAAGCCCTTAACCGTACTAGGAAGGTAAAAACCTACTGGCTATTAAGGAAAGCCCCGAAACTGACTAGGAGGGTATAGGAGGGTAATGACTCGCCTACTGGCTATTCAGGAAAGCCCTGAACCTGACTAGGAGGGTAATGACTCGCCTACTGACTATTAAGGAAAGCCCTGAACCTGACTAGGAGGGTAATGACTCGCCTACTGACTATTAAGGAAAGCCCTGAACCTGACTAGGAGGGTAATGACTCGCCTACTGGCTATTAAGGAAAGCCCTGAACCTGACTAGGAGGGTAATGACTCGCCTACTGGCTATTAAGGAAAGCCCTGAACCTGACTAGGAGGGTAATGACTTGCCTACTGACTATTAAGGAAAGCCCTGAACCTGACTAGGAGGGTAATGACTTGCCTACTGACTATTAAGGAAAGCCCTGAACCTGACTAGGAGGGTAATGACTTGCCTACTGACTATTAAGGAAAGCCCTGAACCTGACTAGGAGGGTATAGGAGGGTAATGACTCGTCTACTGACTATTAAGGAAAGCCCTGAACCTGACTAGGAGGGTAATGACTTGCCTACTGACTATTAAGAAAAGCCCTGAACCTGACTAGGAGGGTAATGACTTGCCTACTGGCTATTAAGGAAAGCCCTGAACCTGACTAGGAGGGTAATGACTTGCCTACTGACTATTAAGGAAAGCCCTGAACCTGACTAGGAGGGTAATGACTTGCCTACTGGCTATTAAGGAAAGCCCTGAACCTGACTAGGAGGGTAATGACACGCCTACTGGCCATTAAGGAAAGCCCTGAACCTGACTAGGAGGGTAATGACATGCCTACTGACTATTAAGGAAAGCCCTGAACCTGACTAGGAGGGTAATGACACGCCTACTGGCTATTAAGGAAAGCCCTGAACCTGACTAGGAGGGTAATGACACGCCTACTGGCCATTAAGGAAAGCCCTGAACCTGACTAGGAGGGTAATGACATGCCTACTGACCATTAAGGAAAGCCCTGAACCTGACTAGGAGGGTAATGACACGCCTACTGGCTATTAAGGAAAGCCCTGAACCTGACTAGGAGGGTAATGACACGCCTACTGGCCATTAAGGAAAGCCCTGAACCTGACTAGGAGGGTACAGGAGGGTAATGACATGCCTGCTGGCTATTAAGAAAAGCCCTTAACCGTACTAGGAGGGTAATGACACGCCTACTGGCTATTAAGGAAAGCCCTGAACCTGACTAGGAGGGTAATGACACGCCTACTGGCTATTAAGGAAAGCCCTGAACCTGACTAGGAGGGTAATGACTCGTCTACTGGCTATTAAGGAAAGCCATGAACCTGACTAGGAGGGTAATGACTCGTCTACTGACTATTAAGGAAAGCCCTGAACCTGACTAGGAGGGTAATGACTCGCCTACTGGCTATTAAGGAAAGCTCTGAACCTGACTAGGAGGGTAATGACTCGCCTACTGACTATTAAGGAAAGCCCTGAACCTGACTAGGAGGGTAATGACTTGCCTACTGACTTTTAAGGAAAGCCCTGAACCTGACTAGGAGGGTAATGACACGCCTACTGACTATTAAGGAAAGCCCTGAACCTGACTAGGAGGGTAATGACTCGTCTACTGACTATTAAGGAAAGCCCTGAACCTGACTAGGAGGGTAATGACACGCCTACTGACTATTAAGGAAAGCCCTGAACCTGACTAGGAGGGTAATGACTTGCCTACTGACTATTAAGGAAGGCCCTGAACCTGACTAGGAGGGTAATGACACGCCTACTGGCTATTAAGGAAAGCTCTGAACCTGACTAGGAGGGTAATGACACGCCTACTGGCTATTAAGGAAAGCCCTGAAGCTGACTAGGAGGGTAATGACACGCCTACTGACTATTAAGGAAAGCTCTGAACCTGACTAGGAGGGTAATGACACGCCTACTGGCTATTAAGGAAAGCCCTGAACCTGACTAGGAGGGTAATGACACGCCTACTGACTATTAAGGAAAGCCCTGAACCTGACTAGGAGGGTAATGACACGCCTACTGACTATTAAGGAAAGCCCTGAACCTGACTAGGAGGGTAATGACATGCCTACTGGCCATTAAGGAAAGCCCTGAACCTGACTAGGAGGGTATAGGAGGGTAATGACTCGTCTACTGACTATTAAGGAAAGCCCTGAACCTGACTAGGAGGGTATAGGAGGGTAATGACTCGTCTACTGACTATTAAGGAAAGCCCTGAACCTGACTAGGAGGGTAATGACTTGCCTACTGGCTATTAAGGAAAGCCCTGAACCTGACTAGGAGGGTAATGACACGCCTACTGGCTATTAAGGAAAGCCCTGAACCTGACTAGGAGGGTATAGGAGGGTAATGACTCGTCTACTGGCTATTAAGGAAAGCCCTGAACCTGACTAGGAGGGTAATGACTTGCCTACTGGCTATTAAGGAAAGCCCTGAACCTGACTAGGAGGGTATAGGAGGGTAATGACTCGTCTACTGGCTATTAAGGAAAGCCCTGAACCTGACTAGGAGGGTATAGGAGGGTAATGACACGCCTACTGGCTATTAAGGAAAGCCCTGAACCTGACTAGGAGGGTAATGACTTGCCTACTGACTATTAAGGAAAGCCCTGAACCTGACTAGGAGGGTAATGACTTGCCTACTGACTATTAAGGAAGGCCCTGAACCTGACTAGGAGGGTATAGGAGGGTAATGACTCGTCTACTGGCTATTAAGGAAAGCCCTGAACCTGACTAGGAGGGTATAGGAGGGTAATGACACGCCTACTGGCTATTAAGGAAAGCCCTGAACCTGACTAGGAGGGTAATGACTTGCCTACCGACTATTAAGGAAAGCCCTGAACCTGACTAGGAGGGTATAGGAGGGTAATGACACGCCTACTGGCTATTAAGGAAAGCCCTGAACCTGACTAGGAGGGTATAAGAGGGTAATGACACGCCTACTGGCTATTAAGGAAAGCCCTGAACCTGACTAAGAGGGTAATGACATGCCTACTGGCTATTAAGGAAGGCCCTGAACCTGACTAGGAGGGTAATGACTCGTCTACTGGCTATTAAGGAAAGCCCTGAACCTGACTAGGAGGGTAATGACTCGTCTACTGACTATTAAGGAAAGCCCTGAACCTGACTAGGAGGGTAATGACTCGCCTACTGACTATTAAGGAAAGCCATGAACCTGACTAGGAGGGTAATGACTTGCCTACTGACTATTAAGGAAAGCCCTGAACCTGACTAGGAGGGTAATGACTTGCCTACTGACTTTTAAGGAAAGCCCTGAACCTGACTAGGAGGGTAATGACTCGTCTACTGGCTATTAAGGAAAGCCCTGAACCTGACTAGGAGGGTAATGACTCGCCTACTGACTATTAAGGAAAGCCCTGAACCTGACTAGGAGGGTAATGACTTGCCTACTGACTATTAAGGAAAGCCCTGAACCTGACTAGGAGGGTAATGACACGCCTACTGACTATTAAGGAAAGCCCTGAACCTGACTAGGAGGGTAATGACTCGCTTACTGACTATTAAGGAAAGCCCTGAACCTGACTAGGAGGGTAATGACTTGCCTACTGACTATTAAGGAAAGCCCTGAACCTGACTAGGAGGGTAATGACTTGCCTACTGACTATTAAGGAAAGCCCTGAACCTGACTAGGAGGGTAATGACTTGCCTACTGACTATTAAGGAAAGCCCTGAACCTGACTAGGAGGGTATAGGAGGGTAATGACTTGCCTACTGACTATTAAGGAAGGCCCTGAACCTGACTAGGAGGGTAATGACTCGCCTACTGACTATTAAGGAAAGCCCTGAACCTGACTAGGAGGGTAATGACTTGCCTACTGACTATTAAGGAAAGCCCTGAACCTGACTAGGAGGGTAATGACTCGCCTACTGACTATTAAGGAAAGCCCTGAACCTGACTAGGAGGGTAATGACTCGTCTACTGGCTATTAAGGAAAGCCCTGAACCTGACTAGGAGGGTAATGACTCGCCTACTGACTATTAAGGAAAGCCCTGAACCTGACTAGGAGGGTAATGACTCGCCTACTGGCCATTAAGGAAAGCCCTGAACCTGACTAGGAGGGTAATGACTCGTCTACTGGCTATTAAGGAAAGCCCTGAACCTGACTAGGAGGGTAATGACTCGCCTACTGACTATTAAGGAAAGCCCTGAACCTGACTAGGAGGGTAATGACTCGCCTACTGACTATTAAGGAAAGCCCTGAACCTGACTAGGAGGGTAATGACTCGCCTACTGACTATTAAGGAAAGCCATGAACCTGACTAGGAGGGTAATGACTTGCCTACTGGCCATTAAGGAAAGCCCTGAACCTGACTAGGAGGGTAATGACTCGTCTACTGGCTATTAAGGAAAGCCCTGAACCTGACTAGGAGGGTAATGACTCGCCTACTGACTATTAAGGAAAGCCCTGAACCTGACTAGGAGGGTAATGACTCGCCTACTGGCTATTAAGGAAAGCCCTGAACCTGACTAGGAGGGTAATGACTCGCCTACTGACTATTAAGGAAAGTCCTGAACCTGACTAGGAGGGTAATGACACGCCTACTGGCTATTAAGGAAAGCCCTGAACCTGACTAGGAGGGTAATGACACGCCTACTGGCTATTAAGGAAAGCCCTGAACCTGACTAGGAGGGTAATGACACGCCTACTGGCTATTAAGGAAAGCCCTGAACCTGACTAGGAGGGTAATGACTTGCCTACTGGCTATTCAGGAAAGCCCTGAACCTGACTAGGAGGGTAATGACACGCCTACTGGCTATTAAGGAAAGCCCTGAACCTGACTAGGAGGGTAATGACTTGCCTACTGGCTACTGTGAAATCATTATATTTCGTGGGGGATTTAATTTCGCGTATTTCGTGGTTGACCCAAACCACGAAATCAAATCCCCACGATTATAAATGTCCAGAGTTTGAATTAATTAGTAAGCGTACGAAACAGGCTTTTCATGTTCGATTTTTATATCTACTATATTAAAACAATCTGATTTTGTAAAAGGTTTATCATGATGTATGCATTGAATAATTTTATAATTATTTATATAATAAACAAAATAAAAACTTGCTTGTTTGTTTTAATCTTTTCAATATGTCAGTATGTATGCCAATGTGTTGACATACTTGTGTTTACGCAAGCGGACTAATTAATCCATTCACGAATGATATTTAAGTTTGTTATCGTTGTCATCATTCATATACAGAGTACTGACCTTTAATTATAGCTGTTAGCCAATCAAAGCAGAGATTGACACACATCGATGCACCCTTTCCAAACAAACAATGGTGTCAGACAGGGTAAAAATTAAAAACAAACAACGGGAGATCAAACCACATCACCCGCGGAGTAGGTGTGTTCAGTGTGAGGTGACCTGGGATAATTGTTTATTATGATATGTCTGACGTGATCGCCAGACAGCTCTGCCAATCTGTAGCCTGGGGATGTTTTTTGCACTTACAAATCTGGGTCCAATTAATCGATAATGCGTTTCAACATAGTCCTTTTTTACAGATTTTGTTTTTTTCCAAAATCAGAAATGCGAGAAATTACGTTCCCTCGAAACTGTCTTTTTGGAAAGAATCGCGAAATTTAATCCCGACGAAATATATTGATTTCACAGTATTCAGGAAAGCCCTGAACCTGACTAGGAGGGTAATGACACGCCTACTGGCTATTAAGGAAAGCCCTGAACCTGACTAGGAGGGTAATGACTCGCCTACTGGCTATTCAGGAAAGCCCTGAACCTGACTAGGAGGGTAATGACACGCCTACTGACTATTAAGGAAGCCCTGAACCTGACTAGGAGGGTAATGACACGCCTACTGACTATTAAGGAAAGACCTGAACCTGACTAGGAGGGTAATGACTCGCCTACTGGCTATTAAGGAAAGCCCTGAACCTGACTAGGAGGGTATAGGAGGGTAATGACTTGCCTACTGGCTATTAAGGAAAGCCCTGAACCTGACTAGGAGGGTATAGGAGGGTAATGACTCGTCTACTGGCTATTAAGGAAAGCCCTGAACCTGACTAGGAGGGTATAGGAGGGTAATGACTCGTCTACTGACTATTAAGGAAAGCCCTGAACCTGACTAGGAGGGTATAGGAGGGTAATGACTCGTCTACTGACTATTAAGGAAAGCCCTGAACCTGACTAGGAGGGTATAGGAGGGTAATGACTCGCCTACTGACTATTAAGGAAAGCCCTGAACCTGACTAGGAGGGTAATGACTTGCCTACTGGCTATTAAGGAAAGCCCTGAACCTGACTAGGAGGGTAATGACTCGCCTACTGACTATTAAGGAAAGCCCTGAACCTGACTAGGAGGGTAATGACTTGCCTACTGGCTATTAAGGAAAGCCCTGAACCTGACTAGGAGGGTAATGACACGCCTACTGACTATTAAGGAAAGCCCTGAACCTGACTAGGAGGGTAATGACTCGTCTACTGGCTATTAAGGAAAGCCCTGAACCTGACTAGGAGGGTAATGACTTGCCTACTGACTATTAAGGAAAGCCCTGAACCTGACTAGGAGGGTAATGACTTGCCTACTGACTATTAAGGAAAGCCCTGAACCTGACTAGGAGGGTAATGACTCGTCTACTGACTATTAAGGAAAGCCCTGAACATGACTAGGAGGGTAATGACTTGTCTACTGGCTATTAAGGAAAGCCCTGAACCTGACTAGGAGGGTAATGACTTGCCTACTGACTATTAAGGAAAGCCCTGAACCTGACTAGGAGGGTAATGACTCGTCTACTGGCTATTAAGGAAAGCCCTGAACCTGACTAGGAGGGTAATGACTTGCCTACTGAATATTAAGGAAAGCCCTGAACCTGACTAGGAGGGTAATGACTCGTCTACTGGCCATTAAGGAAAGCCCTGAACCTGACTAGGAGGGTAATGACTCGCCTACTGGCTATTAAGGAAAGCCCTGAACCTGACTAGGAGGGTAATGACTTGCCTACTGACTATTAAGGAAAGCCCTGAACCTGACTAGGAGGGTAATGACTCGCCTACTGGCTATTAAGGAAAGCCCTGAACCTGACTAGGAGGGTAATGACTTGTCTACTGGCTATTCAGGAAAGCCCTGAACCTGACTAGGAGGGTAATGACACGCCTACTGGCTATTAAGGAAAGCCCTGAACCTGACTAGGAGGGTAATGACTTGCCTACTGACTATTAAGGAAAGCCCTGAACCTGACTAGGAGGGTAATGACACGCCTACTGGCTATTAAGGAAAGCCCTGAACCTGACTAAGAGGGTAATGACTTGCCTACTGACTATTAAGGAAAGCCCTGAACCTGACTAGGAGGGTAATGACTCGTCTACTGGCTATTAAGGAAAGCCCTGAACCTGACTAAGAGGGTAATGACTTGCCTACTGACTATTAAGGAAAGCCCTGAACCTGACTAGGAGGGTAATGACTCGCCTACTGGCTATTAAGGAAAGCCCTGAACCTGACTAAGAGGGTAATGACTTGCCTACTGACTATTAAGGAAAGCCCTGAACCTGACTAGGAGGGTAATGACACGCCTACTGACTATTAAGGAAAGCCCTGAACCTGACTAAGAGGGTAATGACTTGCCTACTGACTATTAAGGAAAGCCCTGAACCTGACTAGGAGGGTAATGACTCGTCTACTGGCTATTAAGGAAAGCCCTGAACCTGACTAGGAGGGTAATGACTTGCCTACTGACTATTAAGGAAAGCCCTGAACCTGACTAGGAGGGTAATGACTCGTCTACTGGCCATTAAGGAAAGCCCTGAACCTGACTAGGAGGGTAATGACTCGCCTACTGGCTATTAAGGAAAGCCCTGAACCTGACTAGGAGGGTAATGACACGCCTACTGGCTATTAAGTAAAGCCCTGAACCTGACTAGGAGGGTAATGACTTGCCTACTGACTATTAAGGAAAGCCCTGAACCTGACTAAGAGGGTAATGACACGCCTACTGGCTATTAAGGAAAGCCCTGAACATGACTAGGAGGGTAATGACTCGCCTACTGGCTATTCAGGAAAGCCCTGAACCTGACTAGGAGGGTAATGACACGCCTACTGACTATTAAGGAAAGCCCTGAACCTGACTAGGAGGGTAATGACACGCTTACTGGCTATTAAGGAAAGCCCTGAACCTGACTAGGAGGGTAATGACTTGCCTACTGACTATTAAGGAAAGCCCTGAACCTGACTAGGAGGGTAATGACTCGCCTACTGACTATTAAGGAAAGCCCTGAACCTGACTAGGAGGGTAATGACTTGCCTACTGACTATTAAGGAAAGTCCTGAACCTGACTAGGAGGGTAATGACTTGCCTACTGACTATTAAGGAAAGCCCTGAACCTGACTAGGAGGGTAATGACTTGCCTACTGACTATTAAGGAAAGCCCTGAACCTGACTAGGAGGGTAATGACTTGCCTACTGACTATTAAGGAAAGCCCTGAAACTGACTAGGAGGGTAATGACTCGCCTACTGACTATTAAGGAAAGCCCCGAAACTGACTAGGAGGGTAATGACTTGCCTACTGACTATTAAGGAAAGCCCTGAACCTGACTAGGAGGGTAATGACTCGCCTACTGGCTATTAAGGAAAGCCCCAAAACTGACTAGGAGGGTAATGACTTGCCTACTGACTATTAAGGAAAGCCCTGAACCTGACTAGGAGGGTAATGACTCGCCTACTGGCTATTAAGGAAAGCCCCGAAACTGACTAGGAGGGTAATGACTTGCCTACTGGCTATTAAGGAAAGCCCTGAACCTGACTAGGAGGGTAATGACTTGCCTACTGACTATTAAGGAAAGCCCTGAACCTGACTAGGAGGGTAATGACTCGCCTACTGACTATTAAGGAAAGCCCTGAACCTGACTAGGAAGGTAATGACTTGCCTACTGACTATTAAGGAAAGCCCTGAACCTGACTAGGAGGGTAATGACTCGCCTACTGGCTATTAAGGAAAGCCCTGAACCTGACTAGGAGGGTAATGACTCGCCTACTGACTATTAAGGAAAGCCCTGAACCTGACTAGGAGGGTAATGACTTGCCTACTGACTATTAAGGAAAGCCCTGAACCTGACTAGGAGGGTAATGACTCGCCTACTGGCTATTAAGGAAAGCCCTGAACCTGACTAGGAGGGTAATGACTTGCCTACTGGCCATTAAGGAAAGCCCTGAACCTGACTAGGAGGGTAATGACTTGCCTACTGACTATTAAGGAAAGCCCTGAACCTGACTAGGAGGGTATAGGAGGGTAATGACTCGTCTACTGGCTATTAAGGAAAGCCCTGAACCTGACTAGGAGGGTAATGACTTGCCTACTGACTATTAAGGAAAGCCCTGAACCTGACTAGGAGGGTATAGGAGGGTAATGACTCGTCTACTGGCTATTAAGGAAAGCCCTGAACCTGACTAGGAGGGTATAGGAGGGTAATGACTCGTCTACTGGCTATTAAGGAAAGCCCTGAACCTGACTAGGAGGGTATAGGAGGGTAATGACTCGTCTACTGACTATTAAGGAAAGCCCTGAACCTGACTAGGAGGGTAATGACTCGTCTACTGACTATTAAGAAAAGCCCTGAACCCCCCCCCCCCCCCCCTGACTAGGAGGGTAATGACTTGCCTACTGACTATTAAGGAAAGCCCTGAACCTGACTAGGAGGGTAATGACTTGCCTACTGACTATTAAGGAAAGCCCTGAACCTGACTAGGAGGGTAATGACTTGCCTACTGACTATTAAGGAAAGCCCTGAACCTGACTAGGAGGGTAATGACTAATGACTCGTCTACTGGCTATTAAGGAAAGCCCTGAACCTGACTAGGAGGGTAATGACTCGCCTACTGACTATTAAGGAAAGCCCTGAACCTGACTAGGAGGGTAATGACTTGACTACTGACTATTAAGGAAGGCCCTGAACCTGACTAGGAGGGTAATGACTCGCCTACTGACTATTAAGGAAAGCCCTGAACCTGACTAGGAGGGTAATGACTTGCCTACTGACTATTAAGGAAAGCCCTGAACCTGACTAGGAGGGTAATGACTCGTCTACTGGCTATTAAGGAAAGCCCTGAACCTGACTAGGAGGGTAATGACTCGCCTACTGACTATTAAGGAAAGCCCTGAACCTGACTAGGAGGGTAATGACTCGTCTACTGGCTATTAAGGAAAGCCCTGAACCTGACTAGGAGGGTAATGACTCGCCTACTGGCTATTAAGGAAAGCCCTGAACCTGACTAGGAGGGTAATGACTCGCCTACTGGCTATTAAGGAAAGACCTGAACCTGACTAGGAGGGTAATGACTCGCCTACTGGCTATTAAGGAAAGCCCTGAACCTGACTAGGAGGGTAATGACTCGCCTACTGACTATTAAGGAAAGCCCTGAACCTGACTAGGAGGGTAATGACTCGCCTACTGGCTATTAAGGAAAGCCCTGAACCTGACTAGGAGGGTAATGACTCGCCTACTGACTATTAAGGAAAGCCCTGAACCTGACTAGGAGGGTAATGACTCGCCTACTGGCTATTAAGGAAAGCCCTGAACCTGACTAGGAGGGTAATGACTCGCCTACTGACTATTAAGGAAAGACCTGAACCTGACTAGGAGGGTAATGACTTGCCTACTGGCCATTAAGGAAAGCCCTGAACCTGACTAGGAGGGTAATGACTCGCCTACTGGCTATTAAGGAAAGACCTGAACCTGACTAGGAGGGTAATGACTCGCCTACTGGCTATTAAGGAAAGCCCTGAACCTGACTAGGAGGGTAATGACTCGCCTACTGACTATTAAGGAAAGACCTGAACCTGACTAGGAGGGTAATGACTCGCCTACTGACTATTAAGGAAAGCCCTGAACCTGACTAGGAGGGTAATGACTCGCCTACTGGCTATTAAGGAAAGCCCTGAACCTGACTAGGAGGGTAATGACTCGCCTACTGACTATTAAGGAAAGACCTGAACCTGACTAGGAGGGTAATGACTTGCCTACTGGCCATTAAGGAAAGACCTGAACCTGACTAGGAGGGTAATGACTCGCCTACTGGCTATTAAGGAAAGACCTGAACCTGACTAGGAGGGTAATGACTCGCCTACTGACTATTAAGGAAAGCCCTGAACCTGACTAGGAGGGTAATGACTCGCCTACTGGCTATTAAGGAAAGCCCTGAACCTGACTAGGAGGGTAATGACTCGCCTACTGACTATTAAGGAAAGACCTGAACCTGACTAGGAGGGTAATGACTTGCCTACTGGCCATTAAGGAAAGCCCTGAACCTGACTAGGAGGGTAATGACTCGCCTACTGGCTATTAAGGAAAGCCCTGAACCTGACTAGGAGGGTAATGACTTGCCTACTGACTATTAAGGAAAGACCTGAACCTGACTAGGAGGGTAATGACTCGCCTACTGGCCATTAAGGAAAGCCCTGAACCTGACTAGGAGGGTAATGACTTGCCTACTGGCTATTAAGGAAAGCCATGAACCTGACTAGGAGGGTAATGACTTGCCTACTGACTATTAAGGAAAGCCATGAA
This sequence comes from Cyrtodaria siliqua, assembly GCA_037043455.1. Classification (NCBI taxonomy): domain Eukaryota; kingdom Metazoa; phylum Mollusca; class Bivalvia; order Adapedonta; family Hiatellidae; genus Cyrtodaria; species Cyrtodaria siliqua. Next base: position 168,755 of record JAWPHD010005175.1, read on the forward strand.
CCTGACTAGGAGGGTAATGACTCGCCTACTGACTATTAAGGAAAGCCATGAACCTGACTAGGAGGGTAATGACACGCCTACTGGCCATTAAGGAAAGCCCTGAACCTGACTAGGAGGGTAATGACTCATCTACTGACTATTAAGGAAAGCCCTGAACCTGACTAGGAGGGTAATGACTTGCCTACTGACTATTAAGGAAAGCCCTGAACCTGACTAGGAGGGTAATGACATGCCTGCTGGCT